>JARHVA010003511.1:1057500-1205000 GCA_037957365.1 Torreya grandis
AAAATAGGAGATTGATAAAGTCATTTAGACTAGTAATAAATCAACTTGTTGTATAATCAATTCTAAGATTGAAATATTTAAGTTGTGTAAATGGGTTTCCCTTAGTTGATTAAAATTAAAGTATTGATTGGAAAAAACAATATGTTGTATTATTTGAAGATTACATGTTTAGTGTTTTCTAATGATTTAGGGGTCAATTGAGAAGTTGTGAGAATGATATATTCTATCGATAATAAGATGTGGATCTAAAAATAGAAAAATATATTGATTTATAATGAAATATTTATGCAGATTGATTGTTACAAGATTTTGAGGAAAATCCATAATAGGTTGATTGAATGCATCTTAAAATTTGATAAAAAAAAAATTGAATAGAATGGAGGGATGGTGGGAAAAAATATTTGAAATGGGGTGAAAATATAAATAGAAGAGTGGGGGGTATTAAAATCATTTTTACACATTTGATTTTGAGAGCTATTAACTAAGATAAGTTGAATGATTTGATTTAATATGAGACTCTGGAGGAAAATGGATTACATTCCACACCATGAGTACCATGTAGAGTAAGTGAAGATATTTCAAACACCTATGAGGAGTTATCCTTTGGTAAGTAAAGTTTTGTTTTTAAAATTTTGAATTTAATTTCATTTATTAGGGCTTAAATTTGACTAAAATGAATTCACAAATAAGCTATCTACAAATTTGGCAATCAAAGTTATGAATTTTCTATAGTAAACTATGAATTCATCAAACTAGGATACAAATTCATTGAACAAGATAGTGAAATCATTTTAGGGTCAAAATTGGGTGAAACTTTCAATTTTATAGTTTCACAGTTGCAAAATCATGGAACTGAGAAGTGAAATTGTAAGAATGGATCACAAAATCATGAAAACACAAAGAGAATTTATTTTAGGATATAATTAGAAGAGGGAAAGACAAAATTAAATGATTTAAGAGCAAAATTATAAAAGGGAGGAGAAAAAATGGTAATTAAAGAAGTGAAAATCTGATTTTAAAGAGGAAAAGAAAATTTTAGAAAAGATAAACAAGTGGAATAAGAATGACATAAGAATAATGTGATCAAAAATGTTGATTTTTTTTTTATTATTATTTATTTTTGAATTTTTTAATGTAATGGGAAAATGGACTATAATGCTAATAAAATTAATGTGATGCTAATGTGTTTGGTTTGCAATAGGTACTACTAGTGCTAATAGCATGAGAGTAGAGGCCTAGTGCATTGGAAAGGATGGAAATATTAATAGAGTATAAGTTTGGGGTTATAAAGGATACTATATTATCTTATATTACACATATTCTAGAGATTTGGGTAAACAAGGCATTGTTGATAGCACTTATTGAAAGATGGTGTAGTGAGACTAATATGTTTCATATAGAAACAAGGGAGATGATAGTTATATTAGAGAATGTTTATTAGATTTTAGGCATTCCAATACGATGAAGGTGAGTGTACTGGGGGTAATCTCCATAAGATATGACATTATATAGGATCTTTGGTGATGGACTGATTCATATTATGAATGGTACAATGGATGTTGATTATTGTAATAAATTAGATATTTATTCTTTGAACAGTGTGCTTATAGTTGTTGTCAGTGGCATTATGTTACCTAACAAGAGTAAGAAATAATGTATGATTGAGTTATTGGATGTTATCAGAGATATGATAGATATGGGTGAGTGATTTGCATGGGGTCCATGCATATTAACATACCTATATAATGAATTACATCATGCAGTGTATATAGATGTGAGGGATATTGGGCCATATACATTATTATAGGTATGGTGTTAGGAGCATATTGTTATAGATAGGCTAGTTGGGCACATGAGCACTTAGTCTTTTTATAATCCATTAGCATACAAATGGCATATGATTATTTGTACTCATAGACCACATTTAGGTGATTTGGAGTTGTATAAGAGGGTTATTATGAGCTAGGTGATGATCAGATCACCTAAAGACCTCATAGAGAGATTGTATTTTAGTGGCCATAAGATGATTTTCATATGGACTATATGATGACCTAATGTTATATTATTGGGACACAACTATATTATAAAGAGATATCACCTTGATAGGGTGATGAGTTATTTTAGGGTTAAATGACACATTTTGGTAGGTTTACACATTTTTACATGATTAGTGAGAGAGAACACAATGGGGGGTGATGATTGATCTAGCAATAGCTGATTATAGCTAGTCACATGTACAAATAGTGAGTGGAGTGATAGGAGAGATGTTATTTATTTAGGAGTTTTGGATGGTTATGTAGATTAGTGGATCTGATAGTGGTTATTGAAATCGATTACACCATATGCATCACTATGGATATGGAGACAAAGATTGGTTGTTATCTTGAGTATGTACCCACAACGTATATGATTGAAATCCCAAATTAGGAGGGATGTTATAAGAGAAGGGGACATACATGAGCATGAGCATGAGCATGAGCTAAAGAATGTATTATGGAGATTAGTCAATTGTATGACATTGAGATTAATGACATGTAGGATGTGAATATTTTATGAGAGGTAGGTGTGGATATAGATGTGGATATAACTATACATATGGAGATAAATCATAAGGTTAAAGAGGAGACTTCATTGATAGTTATTAATAGTGAAGGGGATAGATATTAGGAGGACATAGTTATGAAAGTAACATAGGATACTCATACAGATAGAGGGGATATTTTTAGTTATTCATGCACTGATCAATATTAGGAGTAAGACTTATTAATAAACTTCATGAGTAGATCATATATCAATATAAGGATATAGATGGGCTATACAGGGAGGTATCTATATTATAACGAGTTGTAGATAGCATAGGAGATTAGTCATCTAATATTAGATGTTTATAAGTTAAGGTTGACATGTTACATGATATAGTTGAGAGTATGGAGATAGATGGTATGGATATAATTGTATTTTTGACACATGATGTAGAGACTCAAACTCCATATCATATATCATTGACACAATGCTATAGATAGGAGAGATATACAACTAGGATTGAGCTAGTAGAGTTGAGGGTATTACTAGCAAGACAAGGAAATATTTATATATTAGATAGGGTTATGAGGTCCATGGAGTAGGACACATATTATAGGATCTTATATGAAGAGGTTATTCATGCATTCATAGGACACCATTCTTTAGACAGTATTCTATTATATGATTTGCATCAATAAGATCAATACAACTGATAGAGTTAGAGAGGGTTATGGGACAAGTTACATATTGCATGATTGGTCTACCACAAGGCACACCATGATGTGATGATCTATTTATGAGACCATAATATTCATTAGAGGAACATGGTGAGACATGACATAGTGTTTTTATGATGGGTTTATTGATATATACATATATTTGAGATGTATCTTTTTGTATAGACACACTTGATTATGATATATATATATATATATATATATATATATATCACATTCAATTGTTTCTATACAAAAAGATACATCTCAAATATATGTATATATCAATAAACACATCATAAAAACACTATGTCATGTCTCACCATGTTCCTCTAATGGATATTATGGTCTCATAAATAGATCATCAAATCATGGTGTGCCTCATGGTAGACCAATCATGCACTATGTAACTTGTCCCATAACCCTCTCTAACTATATTTATGAGACCATAATATCCATTAGAGGAACATGGTGAGACATGACATAGTGTTTTTATGATGGGTTTATTGATATATACATATATTTGAGATGTATCTTTTTGTGTAGACACACTTGATTGTGATATATATATATATATATATATATATATATATATATATATATATATATATATATATATTCATGATTGTTTTGAGACTTTATACTATGTGGATGGACATTTTGGACTATTTATGGACTTTATATAGACTTTGGATGGTTTTTTATATTTAATTATCTTGGCTGATGTACATATGGATATATAAATCATTAGTTATATTTTTTGTAATTTGATTCACACTAGCATGTTATTAATTCTTTCTCAGCATATTAGTATGGGTTATTGCATGTATGATTTGATGTTTGGATGCATGTATAATGATTTGAGATATCTATTTGGTTCTTGTTTTTTTTTCCTTGCATTGGATTTCTAAGAATAAAAAGTATTGAGCAACCTGATATTTGATATAGCATAAAACACATTACCACCAATGATATTATATAATCATGATGAATGTTGATGTTTTAGTCATATGAAATAAATAAATAAGAAATTGTGTAAAATCAAAGTACATCATGATATATAAAAACCATAACCATACTATTATGCATTACATAAAATAATATTTTCCAAACATACATAAATAAAATAATTAATGTAAAATTTGAAAACAAAAATTAATCTAGATGATGCAAACACACATAAAATGAAAATTTAACAACATTAATAAAATAATAAAAAATGATACACAAACAAATAAAAAAGTAAAAACAAAATTAAATATAAACAACTGCCATACTAAAGTAAAACAATCATAATGGACAAAGGAAATAACCATGTTAATGGTTAAGGATAAAATCAATTAATAACCAACTTAATGGTAAAGAATAGAAAACAAACAATCAATCAAAATAAATAAGGGATCAAGTAGGAAAATATATAACCAAATAATTAACATCCTAAGTAATATCTTGACAATTATATCTAATAACTAGGCTAAGTACTGAATAATTGGTGAGGAAGTATAAGGATAAACTAATCCATTCTCAAGGAAATGGATGATGGGGAAGATGATGGCCAAGCTATCCCTAGAGACCCCATGTCTCTAAGTTTTATCTACATAATCCACCCTATAAAAATTCCATGTGTGGATATTAGGCCAAAAGTAATTTTCCCAATATGGGAAGTGATGAGAAAGTGGGCGATTGATGAAGTTTTTAAGTGTCAGATTAATAAGATGGGTGAGTGACCCACCTAAGAATGAGTGAACCATATGGAAGATAGATAAAATGGTATATGTGTTGGTGTACGTTCTTAACATTTTTTTTTGATGTTTTCTTATTGATATTTTTTTGTATTTTTGGATCTTAAAACAAGGAATATAACATACATTTTCCTCTATCATGATCAAGGACACAGGTTCACACTGTAAGAGTATCAAACCTTAACTAGCGTGGTATAGGATAAATGACTAACAAGTGATAAATAATAAATGACAAATATGGGAATATATAATTGATTAATAAAACATTATGTCCCCAAGTAATAAGGGTAAATATAGACAATGGTTTAGACATGCAACTAGAAATCTAGTTTTCATGATAGAACTTGCCCAAAGTTTTAATAAATTATTTTTTACTTTTGGATGATCTATGCACTTTTTCTTGCTTTTATATTTCTTTAATTTTTGAGTTTTTTATTTATTTTATTTTTTTAACACCTAGGACACTAATAACAACATATAGAACAAATTTAGGCATATAATCACTTAAGGTGCATGATGTTCATAAGTTCATCAATCTCCTCTACATTTTATATAACTAATTTTTAACCTCTTGATCCATACTTGACAATGCCAATATATGAACCTAACCAATTAGGCTCAAAATTTCCCTTATTTTCTTTTTTAGAATTGGTGTTTTGTTGATTCTTATTAAGAACAAGATCTTTGATTTCAAATTCCCTAGCTTTAATCCACTTATTATAGCTATGGAGAATGAAATTATGATAAACTTCTTGATGGTTTAAAGCATTAAGTCATTTATCATTTTAAAAGTGGAGTTCACTGAGGTGTGAAATGTGATAGGATCTATGATTTGTTGTAAGGATATTCATAAAGATGGAATATTGACCTCTATGGTAATAATAAACTCACTGTTGTATATATAGAAATAATGGGTTACCCTCATGGGCGTATAGATACTAGTGCATTACGACTAAAGGGTGGGATATGATTAAGTATGCTAGTCATGACTAACTTTATTGACAACTCTCTTAAGGATGCATACAATGTTTTTATTGTTCACCTTAGGTTATACATTGCCTTATGGGTAATAAGGAGTGGACCACTTGTGTTTGATGTGGTAAGTTTTACAAATATCCTCAATATCTCTATTCTTTAATGGTTTTCCATTCTCAATAATGATAATGGAAAGAATACCAAAGAGGTAGATAATGTGGTTGAGGATAAACTTTGAAATTTGATTTCCAATGACATAGGTTAGGGGCATTACCTTGACCCACTTGGTAAAATAATTTGTTTCCATTATAATATGCTTGTCTGTCAGAAGAACTAGGATTTAACTTTATAATGAGGTTTAAGCCCCATTTACAAAATGACCAAGGTGTTGTGATAGGTTTTTAATATTATGAGGGACCATGGATAAGATCCCCATGTTTATGATAGGTTATTAATTTATTGACATAGACACATGAATTGTATTCTATTGTAGGCAAATATTAGCCTACTCATAAAAGCTTCTTTGAAAGAAGAATGCCAATTAAATGTGTTCAATAGATTCCATCAAGGACTTCTCTAATTACCAAAATAGATTATTTAGAATTTAAACAATGTAAAAGAGTTATATCATAGCCTATATGGTATAGGGTGTTTCCAATGATGGTATAGTAAGATGTGCATTGAATAAATAACTTACATTTGTTAGGTGATAAGTTTGATGGTGTGGTATTGTTATGAAGAAAGGTATAAATGTTAGAGTACTAAGGAGAAGTGGGACCAACCACCTCACAAACCATTTATGAATTAGGTGTATCATAATATGGTATCCATAATTACTCAACCATAAATTTGTTACATTTTGTGCTTAAATATAGTAGGGAACCAATGGTAGCCATAACATCTACTGATCTATTTTTGATTCTCATCACTTGTTCAAATTAGATGTACTCAAAATATAATTTCAAACTATCCACCATTTTATTATAAGGGATAAAATTATCATCATGTTCTTAGAATTAATTAGTGACTTTATTAATGATAAGGTTACAATCACTAAAAATAAGGAGATGTTGGATTCCCCATTGGATTTCCATTTTTAGACTTGATATGAGACATTTATACTTTGTGATGTTATTGGTCAAGGGAATTTGATTTCGAAATCCTTGGGAATGCAATCCCCATTAGGTGTGACCAAAAATATACCTTCCCCTAATCCATGATTTGTAAAATAACCATCAAATAAGAACCACTAAACTAGACACTCATCTATAGACATTATTGCTTCATCCAAAAACTCTACAATAAGAGGTGCTTTGTCTTTGAGTGGTGCTCTAGCTATTACATCTACTAGGACTTTTCCTTTAATTTATTTTTGGTTTAAATAATATAAATAAAATTCACTGAGAATAATAGCCCACTTAGCCATCCTACCTATTATAACCATTCTAGATAAAATATACTTAGTAGGGTCTCTCATAGCAATAATCTTGGTTTGATTGTTGAGCATGTAATGCCAAATTTTTTGAGAAGAAAAAAAAATGATAGTGAAGATTTTTATATATAAGAGTTTTTGAACTCATATTATATCAATGATATTCTTAGGTAGTACACTGACCATTCTTTCCCACTATCATCATGCTATGCTAATAATTCCCCTAGTGTAAACTGAGTAGCCGAAATGTATAACAAAAAAGGTTTAACATCAATAGGTGGAATTATTACTAGTGGGTTGGAAATATATTATTTAAGATTATCAAATTATTTTTCAAAATTCTCATTCTAGGTAAAAAAGAGTGTCTTTCTTCAGCAAAAATTAGAAAGGGTGACAAAAATATGCAAGTTGAGATATAAATCACTTGATTGCTTGAATTTTTCCTTGTAGACTTTTAAGTTGTTTAAGATTATTAGGTAAAGGCATATTCATTATAGATGAAAATTTAGAAGGATCAAATTCAATTCCACATTTTGAAACAATGAAACCTAAAAAACTTCTTGATGTCACGTGGAACACACACTTCTTAAGATTCATTCTCATGTTGTACTCTGCATTCAAAAATATGGTGAAACAATTGAGGGTGTTCTTCTATGGATTTATATTTATCAAGAATATCATCAAAATAATCTTCCATGAGATCATTAAAAATTATAGTCATTTCTTGATGATATGGAGCTCCAACATTTTTTAGACCAAAAGGTATTACTTGATAATAAAATGTTCCCCATGGCATTGTAAATGCAATTTTGTGTTGGTTTTCAACAATAATTTATATTTGATTATAGCTTTAAAATACATCCATAAAAGATAACATCTCATTGCATGCTTTCCCAAAAAAGGTTTGATTTTAAGCTTGTTCTATAGATGGTTGATTTGAAGCTTGCTCTGCAAAAGGTTAATTTGAAGCTTGCTCTAATGGTTGGTTGGATGATTCACTAGTGGAAGTAATTTTAATGGAGATGAATGTAGTTGGTGTATCAATCCAACCACCAAGGGTAGGTTTTTGATATAATCTTTTTGGATGGACATAATTTTTAAGTAAAGCATAATATTTAATGGGAGTAAAATTATCATATATAACTGGTAAATAGTTTGATTTTTGGTATTTGCCTTCCAGTATCTTGCAATATTGGAAGGGACGAGGATCACCTTGTACAGTAACTTCCATTCCTACATGGGATAATTTCAAAAAATGGTGAAGAGTGGATGGGATGGAATTCATGGAATGAATCCATGGACATCTAAGAAGTATGTTGTATAGTAGATTAAGATCAAGGATATGAATGAGATTTTATTTAATAATAGACCCACCATCAAATTAATATAGATTGCTTTTATAGATTGTCACTAATTATTATCATATACCTTTATGGTAATAATTTTTATTTCCAATGATATTATTGGATATCCTAGATGTTTGACAAGCCTTAATGTACATATATTTAGTGCCAAAATATTGTCTATAAAAACCCTATTTAATTTTTGCCTAGACATGATAACCTCTATATACGATGAGAGGTTATGATCTGATCCTAAATGCGAGACATACAAATGATCAAATTTTACTTGATTATTTGTGGTTGAATAACCTATTAATAATTGCAAATTGGTAGGATTGATGTATTTAGTTACAGTTGAATCTTTTATAACTTTATACAATATATCTTTATATATATGAGATGTCTTGAGAAGATATAATATTGAAACATGTGCTAGACTTTTCTCAATATAGTCAATAATGTTGTAATTGCATTTAACATTATAGTATGATGTAATTAAAAGGGTAATATTTGCATGCCTTGTGGTAATGGTGAATTCATATGATGGAAAAGTAATAACATTGACATATTTATGTATGTAATCGATACTATTTACTATAGAATCAAATGGATGACTTTCCTAATTAACATTACTAGATTTTAGTTGTTCTTATTTATGCTTTCCCTTTCCTTACTCATGATTGAGGAATGTATCTCTATATATCCCAAATTTTTGGTTATTAGATTGTTTAGATGGCTTATTTTTTTATTTTTATGTTGCCTCTATCAATTAGGTATTGAACATAGTGTTTAATGTGCATACACCTATTAATTATATGTCCTTTAATTAGATGGTATTCACAATACTTGTCCTCTTTATACTAGTTAGGTTTGGGAACATTTTAATCAAAAGGTTTGATGTTAGGCCATGTGATCATGTTTTCATGAGCCAATATTTGGAAAATATTCTCATAAGTGTCACCCAATTTCATGAACTTACACTTAAGTCTTCCTTGTATAGGTTGTCCACCATAAATTTTGATGTTATTGATTACTCGATTGTAGGTTTATGTTTTAGGTTGAGGGTTTTAAATCTATTTGACATCAGTCACATGGTCTCCAATAATATTTTTATTCTTGGAAAATAAATTTAGTTTTTTTATTGGTTTAGAGGAATTATTATTATTTAGTTTAAATATTTTGATTACAACTCTATTAATTAATGTTCTTTATACTTGAACTCCATTTTCAATAATTTCATCAAAGGACCCTAGGCAAAGTAGTAACAAATGGTTTCCAAAGTTTGAATTTAAGTTGTTAATGAAAATGTCCACAATCTCTATTTTAGGAAATAACCATGTGAAATGAATTGTCATATACTGCCATCTTTGGAGGAAAGAATAAAAAGTTTCATCATTGAATTGCTTGGTGTTGTGTAAAATATATTTTTTAGGTAAGTATTCAAAAGTGAAAATAGATCCTTTTAGAAATCATAAAAAACATTTAAGGGCTTGGCTCCCAAGAATTCATGGGAACAAATGTAACATGTATTCATTACTATAAGAAACATCCACACATGCATGTTAGAATCTAGTTGATTTTCTTTGGGATATCCTTTATCTTTATACTTATTGAATTTTTGGAGTTCAAATTATTTTGGAAAAGGTGTAGTCATTTTACATAAATCTATGGGTATGAGCAAATTTACTCACACTTGAACTATTTTTTCCAAGAATAAGCACCATCTTGTAATCCTTGAACTCTATATTTTATCTTTTAAAAATATTGTATGTGATATGTGGATAGTTCTAGTTTATTTGACTTAGTGGATTAGATGGTTGAATTATGAATTGGTTTGTATTTTGGGAAATTTGTTGGTTAAAACTATTTGGAGGTTGATTGTTACAATTAGTGTTTTAAGGGTTTGAAAAGGGATTGAAGTTGGGTTCATAACCAAGGTTTGGATTTGTATTAGAAACATATTTTTTTTACTTGGGTTTAGATTGGAACCAAATTTTTTTGGATTTAAATTTGGGTTGAAACCAAGGTTTGTTTGACTTGGGTTTTGATTGAAATCAAGGTTGGGGTTGTTTACAAAATTTATGTTTGGATTTGTTGGATTTGGGTTTGGTCTGAAATTTGAATTTCTTGGTGGATTGTTATTTAAGTTTATGGAGTTAGGATTAGTGTTGTAACCAAAATTAATTTTATTAGATGAATTTATATTGGGTTTTTGTGGGTGCATGTGCAATTTGAATTAAATGATTAAAACCTAAGTTTGAAATAGATTTATCTTGGTTTTATTGGAGTGCATTTTGGATTGGATTGTTTGGATGTTGATTAAGGTTAAAATTATAATACATGTTTGGATCATTGAAGTTAAATTTAAGATTGAGGTTAACTTTTTTTAAATTGGTTGGTGTTTGGTTTTGGTATAATCTTATGTTAGGATTTGGGTTTTAAAATGAATGATTGGGATTAGGAATAAACTAAGTTGGAATGGGATTATAATTTGGATTGAAAATTAGATTGGAACTTATATTGGATGGAACCAATTTAATATTTTTAGAGGAAGAAGATTGATTTGGTAAACCACTATTTAAATTTAGATTTTTGAGTGCACATGAAGCAATACTCAAACTAGGATTGGATGGTTGATTAGGAAAGCTATATTGAGTACTAAATCTTTGATTTTGTTTTTTTTTGGATTAATTGGTGAGAATTGGAGAATATTATTGGGTTTTATTGGTGAGTTTGAATGTAGATTCAAACTTGTATTAATTTGACTATAATATTTTGAATTTTGGTGAATATTAAAATTTGATGTAATCAAATGTTGATTGATTAAAATTGAATTAGTTGAAAAACCCATATTCAATTTTAGGTTGACTTGTTACATGTTTGGTAAACTTGGATTAAAATTCAAATTTTGAGTGGTTAGGTACATGATTGGTGAGTTTAAAGGTATATTCAAACTCAGATTAGATGTACAAACTTGTGAAGGTAAATTAGTATTCACATTCACATTAGGATTACCAAAGGGATTAGATGTTTGATGAGATTGAAAGTTGATAATATCTTGGGCTCCTTGGGTTGCATGAATTTTTATGAAAAATCCATGAGTTATTTGAGATGACTCCTCACATAAGATAGTTTTCCCTTTGTCTTAAGAGACTTGGGGATGGGGTTGTGAGGATGTTATGAGGGATTACTACCTTTTAAACAACCTTGTGAGGTAGATTTATTAGGATTGGAGGATGAAGGTTCTTTGATTGTAATTAAATATTGAAAATTATGTACATCAAATTCATATGGAAATTTTAATCCAAAGACCAAGGATTGAAGCAATACTTCATTCTTGTTGGACATGGTATATTCATCAAAGGAGGGTATAGGTTGGACAACTTTGGGTATACCCTCATCTTGGTAAGCCCCTCTTTCATCTTCTTCTTGTTCAATTATCTCTTGTATTTCTACATGATGATATTAGATAGTAAATTGAAATGGATAATTACCAAAAGGTTCAGCCCTTACATTGGGATTGTTTAGCATGGAAATTTTACTAGTAATAGGTGACATGGATAGGATAAAAAATAAATTAACTTAAATAAATAGAATTTTTAAACTAACAACACTTACCAAAGTGACTAAAAATTCAAATTCTTAAACTAATTATTTTGAGTTTTTGGGAAAAAAGTTTTGATTTCAGGATATTATTTAAAATTCAAATGAATTTGTTTACAAATAAGGATATTATAGCATGTGGAAAACACATGGAAATAATAAATAAATTCCTATTATAAAAAAGAAAGCAATTTCACATAAAAGGTGAAAAACTAGGATAAGGCTTGTGAACAAATTTTGGTCCTTTCAATGTCACTTGTCTATGCTCTCAAACACAACCATATATTTAAAGGCACTAACCATGGAATATCCTTCCATTACCATGGCCCACTAAGTCCAGTTTTGAGGGTGTGTGAAAGGTAAATTTTTGATGCTAACTACTAACTAATGCACCAAAGTCAAACAACAAAAGAGGTTTTCTTAGGATTAATGTCTAAATTATATTTTCTAATGGGTGTCCTCTGAGATACCTTTTGGTATGTTTAGGTCCAAAATATTGGAATAAATAGATAAAGTGGATGCACACTATTAGGTCTTGTCCCAAAGTATCCAACACAATGGTATGGGTTTTAGTGTGTTGATAATCGATGATATCATATTTTGAAGAAATTTTTTAAACCCTAGGTAATGGAACATTAAATCCCCTCACATAATAGTGTGATTAAAACAATAACCTCTTAGGTAATTGAAATAGTTGGATCTTGATTTCTATACTTTGATGGTACGTGGGGTTTAGCCTACTATGTGGTGGTGAAATATATGGTCAATAGATCCCCTAAAAAAGAAATAAAAAGTAAGTATTCATTTCTAATTTATAAGTATCATCAAAAATTTGACTCAAAGGAAATAACACACATGAAAACCACTTGGGTAACATAAAAAATATAGAATTATTTTTTATTCTGGAGTATCATCACTAATGTGACACCAAGGGAAGAGCATACACAATTTACATAGTTACAAATAAAATTTTAAAAGGAAAAAAATAAATACAAAACAAATGTGATGTAATTAATAAAAAAATAAAAAATTAAATTGAAAGAATTAGTAGTAAAATAAAATAAATTGATTTTTTTAAATCCCTTTTGTGGATTTTCTTTGACAAGCATTCTGTAAATAATTGGTTAGAGTGTTTATTTAGGCATGGTGCAAGGCAACCTAATATGAATAAAATAAAAACCATAAAAATAACATAAAAAATACTTCTCTATGACAAATTCATAGTCACACAAGAGGACAAAAAAGAAAAAAAATATAAAACATTAACCACAGGGAATAAAATAGAATACAAAAACATAGAGTAAACAAATTCACACTTATAAAATAATTTCACTGGCTGAAATAATGATTTCACAAATATAAAAATGATTTATCTATTATAAATAACAAATTTTTAGTTGACAAAAATGATTTTACTGACATAAATAATGAATTTGCTTCATAAAGTGACAATTTCATTATTGAGGACAATTTCATGACTGAATTATAATTTTACTATTAGACCTTGTTAGCATAGTGTTTTCATTTATGTAAATTTGATGTAATTAATGTCAAATTATGTTGTTAGAGTGTTTTAACTATTTTCATAGATGTTTAGATGCATCTGGTGAAGATGCATGGTGAATATTCATGATGAATGAGGTTAGTGTCTAAATGAGAATGACAATGTGTATTATGACAATCTCATGAGCATTGAAGGTATGCAATTATCTCCATGATAGAGAAATATATAGGCCACAATATATTGTATATTCTTGGTTGATGTTATGCTAAGGTCGTGACATGAAAGGAATAATCTAAGGCATCAAGGTGTCTTGTAAAGCCTTGTCTAGACCCTAAAGAAGATATGTGTAGGTATCATGGTAAAGTGAGTGATCCCAGACATGTAAGAAGTGGCTTTTAATTTCGTGGTATTTAAATTCAGGTTTATAATCTATCATAAATGTTGTAAGGTATATCCTTAAGTACAAGGTGTCTTGAGAAGCCTAGTCATGACACTAGTCACAACATGAAGAGACCTAGTGAGAAGGCTTGAGCATGATGGATTGGTGAGAGGTATGAATATATTCAGAATAGGATTAATGAGGTTTTTATATCATGAATATGAGTCATTGGATAACTCATGAGAGTCTCAGAGTGAGCCTACAAGGGTAAGACCTACAAGCCTAGCATACAACTAGACTAGTTCTAGACCCTACATGACCTAATGAAGTATCATGAGGTATTATCAAGGGATATTATGAATTATGATCATGGTTGATCATGGTAATTCGTTTTATGATTTAATATAATGTTTTGACATCTTTGGAAATGTCTAGAAGGTCAATTTCAAGGCATAATGTGACTTACAGCTCAAGGCATATAAATCAATGAGAGCATGGTCTAATGAGGTATTAGATTATATTTACAAGGCTAATACAGTCATGTAAGCATTAAAATAATTATATAATGTTTTCTCAAGCATGTTGACCAAGTTTTAGGTCAAAATTTGAAGGTTAAGGTAATAAAAAATGTTTTGAGGTATCTCATGTGCACATAATAAAAGGTTCTCAACCAAAGAAGAACTTTCAAGTATTCATTATCATGTGTAATCCATGCATGGGAACTTGATATGTTTAAGAGATATGGGGAAGGTTCCTAGCTAAAATTTATAATCATTGATTTTCGGAATGAGGAAATTAGCTTTATGAATGATCACTAAGATTAGAAGATAATTTAAATCCTAAAAGAACCCTATGAATGACTTGATGTGAAATATCTTGTTTTAAATTTATTAGAATGGTTTTTTATGGATATAAAATTAATTATAAGTTATAATAAAATATCTCAAGAACATATAGTTGTAATTAGTTTGTTAGGATTTTGAGTAGACCCTATAGGAAAGTGCTAGTTAAAGTAGTCAAAGTTGACCAAGTCAAAGTTGCTAAATAGATGGACAAAAAAAGTTGAGAATTATAGTTTGTGTCCATGGTATTTTCTAATAAGTTTATATAATTTAGGTATGTTAAACTAATAATAAAATTTGACCTATGGATAATAGACATAATGATTTAGATAGTGAAATAACTAAGCACAAGTATGAAGTTGATTAGGGATGTATTATCATGTTTTAGGGATAAATCCAAGTGCATGGATATGTTTTTCAATACATTTAATACTACATAATATATATATATATATATATATATATATATATATATATATATATCATTTTATATGACAAAATGTTGCTCAGAAGTTGACTTATCTGGTTCTGATGTGCCTATGAGGAGAAAGGTCTAGAGATTGGTCTATATGTCTAATATTTGCCATTAGACCTTAGTGTTTTTATTTTTTTATATGTTATAATTATATTTAAGTATAATATTAAAATATAATTATTCTTTTATTGTGTCTACATAGGTGTTGGAATTCAATGTCATGATGACTGGTCTTTAAAGAAAACTAGCAGTTCTAAGTGAATAAGGTACAATGATGAGTTATAAGCCTTATCTTCTAAAATGAAGTGTCTAATGAAAATAGTGATGTTTATTGGAAATTTATAAATTATCCATAATTTTTATAATATTTTATGTTAGTTTATGAGGTTTAAACATTGAATCCAAAATGGCTTGTCTGGCTAAGTAAGGAATGTGTGAGAGGTTAGTAAATTAGTCTGCAAGACCAATTGTTTCCATTAGATATTGTGATATTTTATTTGGATATTATTATAAGGATATTTAAATTCATATTAATTAATTATAATATATTTATTATGTTCTTTCATATGGCATAAGTTCAAGTTTTTATGAATGTGTTTTAAGGCTAGTTGGCAATTGTGAGTGGGCTACTTGTAGAGAAGAGTTTGAGCCTGTATACCCCGAGTTAAAGCATTTGATGAAGTTTTTAATGAAACTAAAATCATGAGTTTTATTTATATTTTATTTTTTTCTAATTATTTTTTAAAAAAATGGTGTTTATTCTTTAGTTTTTAAGATAGATTTTATGGGTATGCAAACACCTATTATGAGAAGAGGTTCAAGTGGTGGTTGGACCTAAAAGGTATTATAGACCTAAAGTAAAGTTGTATAAGATATATTTGATTTTAATATGAGGTTTTCTTGACATATGTGTAAATTTTAAGCATTTAAATAAATACAAAGTGTAATGTGCTCTAATGAAGGCCTAATGGGTTAGGTCTCCTTAAGACCTAAAAGAGGTTTTTAGTCCTATATGTTATGACCAAACTATTGTATTTTTTTATTAATGTTTGAAATGTTCTATAATAAATATTGTAAAGTTAATCCAAATATTAAAGTATACATGGGTTACTAAGGTGTGTGAGATAAATTGACTTGTATAAGAGTAAGACTAATTAGGAATATCTATATAGTAAGATAAGAAAGTGTGCAAAAAAATAAAAGAGAACAAAGAGGAGAAAGAGGAGGTTGTGTAAAATTATAGGGGTGTCATGAATATATAATAGAAGGTATAAATATGAGGATCAAGGTCATATAACCCAATCAATTCAATAAGAGGACTAGTTGAGTGAAGAAGGTTAGATGCTAGTTTGAGAGGAATAGAAGCATGTTAAGAGTTAAAAAAAGGACCATCATCTATTGAAGATGGTAACAATGAATAAGATGGAAGGCAAAAGTATACATGGCTAATTGGGTGATTAGTCAATATGTGACTAAGTTAGTGCTAAGTCACTAAATGAGTTGGTGCTTCCTTATAAGTGGGTACTTGTTAAAAGACTTTGTCAAGTTGGTTCATGATAGATTGGTGTTAGTGATCTAGGTTGAGTGGGTACTGAACTAAATTTAATTCATTATTTTATAAGAATGGTTATCCAATCTATGGTCAGTGGGTTTTATTCCTAATGAAGGTTTCTAACTTATATTATATGTTCATACTTGCTATGTGTACATTCTCATGTTTTTATACTTATTAATATTTTTGATATGATGATGTTGCTTGATGAATGATTATAAGATATACTAAGTGAAACTAAAAGAATATAAGGGAATTAATTCACAACCCCTCTCAGTCATTGTACTTTCAAATTTTGGTATCAAAACCTAGTCCTTTTAAATAGGCCTAATAGCCTGAGAGTGATCTTAAGTAGCACAAGCTTGGATCATGATGTTGACATTGTTTATCATGATAGTAATGATGGTCTACCAAAGAATGATAGTACTAATAGAGTTGATTGAGAAGAAGGATTATAATTTGAGTGATGATCAACTCATAGATCAAGGTGGGATATTTTATACTATATAACATAATTCATATTTGAAATAATGTCAAGAGTATACTTTTCTAACTCAAAAGGATTATGTAGAAGCTAAATCAAATTTCAAGCCTAAGATGATAGTCAAGTCTAGAAGGACATTGAAGATTTTTCAATCTTGTGAGAGTATGGAGATCTAGGAATCTCCTAAATTTACATTATTCTAGTTACATATGAAAGGGATGACTCCATTAGTCTTTATAAAGATACTCATATATAAGTGGAAGCATGGTGGATACTTATTTGAGCCTTGATAGGTGTTGTATAGGTATGAAGACATGTTAAAGTTTGTTGAGTCTGAGCTATAAGTAATATTTTGGCATATTAAGAGGTATGTTTTTGGTATCTGGTTGTAGTTGATCTTGATCTCTGATAATATTTGGTATTGGTAGCAAGGTGCTTGATATATGTTGGTGATGGTATGTGTGTACTACTAATTTATATGGTGAGCAAGTTGTGAAAACAAAGTGGGAGACTAATTTTTGAGATGTTTCATGAGCTAGTTGTGAGAAAGAGTTGAGGGATCTATGTGTATCAAGATGACCTTAAGTTCATAGAGGACTAAGGCACATGTTGTTTTATCTCAATTTTCATATCATGAAGAAAATAAGTTATTATAGAGGTATGTCATAGTGAAGCATGTAAGTACAAACCTAGTTCATAAATTGATGCAAGGAAGATGTCATGATGTTGTATATGCCATGATGCTTTGAGAAACATGAAGTAGATATAATGATTCTAAAATAAAATCTATGATATTATATGGACATGACATGAAAGGAAAACTAGATGGTTCCCTTAGAACAATATCTTTGATTATAGATAGACCTAATAGGCTTAGTGGGCAAACATTGATTTCAAAAATGTTATATGCTCATAGGTGTTGAGTGTGATTGATCTAAGTGTTTGAATATGACCTTTGGGTCATGTATCATAGGTATATATGCTCAATATGCCTTGGCTATGTGAGGTGAAGGTGGTCAAACAAGATAAAAGTCTAGTAGGTAGTGAAATAGGTGTTTATAGACCTAATGAGCAATGAACTAATACAAAAAGGGTTTTGATGATGTAGATGGACCAGATATGGACTGTGGAGCTAAGATGATGATAACATGAGTAATTTTGGTATGAACAAAGGTTAAAGCTCCAATCAAGTATGAAGGAGGATAGAAAAATATTTTTAATCATTATATAACTCAAAATGAAAGTATGGACATAGGGGGAGCTTGTTAGCTCTATGATTTAAAGGACCAAGGTAGATATGTGAAAATTCAAGTCATTATTTAGGTAGGTTTGAGTTTTTTAAGAACATTCAAAAGTAGAGATGAAGCTCTATAAGTAGTTTAGATGTAGATGACATAAGATGTATCATTTATTTAAGAGAAACTCAAGAATTATAGAAGTTAAAGGTGAGTATTTGGTTAGCATTTTATTGAGTGGTTTTTTTAAGTTTAGGTCCAAGGATCAGATAGTTGTTTATGGACCCTTTGACATTAATGTCAAAGGGGGAGAAAGACCTATTTGGGGGAGAAGAGATTGATTACACTGTAGTATGTGTTGTTAGCAATGAAAAAGGGGGAGTTTATTGGCATAGTGTTTTAATTGATATCATTAATGTCAAAGTATGTTGGAAAAGTTTTTTCATTATTGTAATTGACATCTAGATGCATCTAGTGAAGATGCATGGTAAATATCTATGATGAATGAGGTTAGTGTCTATATGAGCATGGCAGTGTGTGTTATGACAATATTATGAGAATTGAATATTTGTAGTGATTGACATGAGATAGAAAGTTATAGGTCCACATGTATCATATCTACTTGGTAGATGTGTTGAGTTCATGACATGAAAGGAATAAGCCAAGGCATCAAGGTGTCCTATAAATCCTTGTCTAGACCTTGTAGGAAGATATGTATAGGTATCATGGTGAAGTGAGTGAGACTAGACATGTAATAAGTGGTTTAAAATTATATGGGATTGAAATTCAAGTGTATAATACATCATAAATATTATAAGGTAATTCCTTGAGTACAAGCTGTCTTGAGAAGCCTGGTCATGACACTAGTCATAACATGAAGAGACCTAGTGAGAAGGATTGAGCATGATGGATTGGTGAGAGGTATGAAAATATACATAAGAGTATTTATGACGTTTTTTTAACATGAATATGATTCATTGGATCACTCATGAGAGTATTAGGGTGATCCTAAAAGGGTAGGACCTATAGACCTAGCATGTAATTAGACCAATTCTAGACCCTGTTTGACCTAACGAGCTATCATGAGATATTATTAAGGAATATGAAGAATGTATGATATTTTTTGAGAATTTTAAGAGGATTTAAGAATTAATATGAATTTTTGATATCTAGGATAGTGGTAGAAGGTCATTTTCAAGGCCTAATGTGACTTGCAGGTCAAGGCCTAGAAAGAAAAGAGAGAGAGCATGGCCTAATGAGGTATGATATTATGTTTATAAGGATAATATGTACATGTGAGAATTAAAATAAATATTTAATGTTATTTAAATCATTTTGACAAATTTTTATGTCAAAATTTGAATGTTAAGGTAAGAAATAGTGTTTTGAGGTCTCTCATGTGCACAAAATGAAAGGCACTCAACATGAGAATATCTTTCAAGTGTTAATTGACACATGTAATATATAGATGGTAAAAATATATATTTAGGATATGTGTGTAAGGGTCCTATCTCAAATTTCCAAGAATTGGTTTCCATAATGATGGGCTAATCTTTATGGGTAAGGGTCCTATCTCAAATTTCCAAGAATTGGTTTCCATAATGATGGGCAATGCCCCAATGTGAAATATCTTGTCCTAAAGTTATTATAATGGTTTTTTATGGATATAAAAGTGATTTAATGTTGTATTAAAATATCTCAATCACATCGAATTTTAATTGGTTTTTCAGGAGTGTGAGTAGACCCTATATGAAAGTGATAGTTTCTTAGAAAATTATTGTAGTAGTCAGAGTTAACTAGGTCAAAGTTGATGAATGTATGGAGGAAAAAGGTTGATAATTTTAGTTTTTTTCCATGGTATTTTTTGATAAGGTAGTATAATTTAGGTATTATAAACCATTCATACAAGTTGAGCTATCGCTAACAGACCTAATGATGAAGATAATGAGAAAATTAGGCAAATTTAAGAAGTTGATTAGGGATGTATTATAATGGATTAGGTATGAATGAAATTACATGGATATGTTTCTAAATAAACTTGATACATTTTAATATTGTATATAATATTTTGATATCAATTTTTATGACCAAATGTTTCTCAAAATTTGACTTATCTGGTTTTGATGTGCTATGAGGAGAAAGGTCCAGTGATTGGTCTATACGTATAATATTTGACATTAGACCTTAGTGTTTTTTGTTTTTTATATTTTACTAAGATATATAAGGATAATATTAAAACATCAATATTATTTTAATGTTTCTATAAAAATTTTGGAATTCAAAATCACCATGACTAGTCTTTGAAGAAAACTGGCAGTTCTGAGTGAATAAGGTATAGTGATGAGTTTGAAACCTCATCTTCTAAATTGAAGTGTATAATTAACTTGGTGATGTTTATTTGGACACATATTAACTATTAATTATTTTTATAATATTTTAATTTAGTGTAATAGGTTGGAATATTGAATCCAAAATGTCTTATTTGGCTGAGTAACGACTGTGTGAGAGAAGGTTAGCAAATTGGCCTAAAAGACCAATAATTGCCATTAGATATTATGATATTTTTATAAGGATGTTATAATTTAATATTAATTAATTATAATATATTTATTATTTTATTTTATATGTCATAATTTCAAGTTTCCATGACCATGTTTTAAGGCTAGTTGGCAGTTCTGAGTGGTCTACTTGCAGAGAAGAGTTTGAGCCTGTATACCCTGAGTTGAAGAAGATGATGAAGTTTTTGATGATCATTAGGTCATGAGGTTTATTTATATGTTATTATTTTGTTTTTAAAAAAAAAATAGTTTTTTTTCATTTTTTCAAGACATATTTTTTGGGTATGCACAGGCCTATTATGAGCAATGTTTTGAGAAGAGGTTCAAGTGGTGGTTGGACCTAAAAGGTGTTGTGGACATAAAGTAAATTTGGATAAGGTATATTTTAGTTGAATATTATATTTTTATTTTTTATGTGGAGTTTTTATGTGTTAAAATAATGATAAAGTGTAACATGATCTAATGAAAACCTAATGAGATTAAGTCTTATTAAGACCTACAAGAGGTTTTTAGTTTTATATGCTATGAAAGTCCTATTGTATTATTTTATTAATGTTTTAAACATTTTATAATACCTATTTTAAGGGTAATAAAATTATGAAGGTATGCATGGGTAACTAACGTGTATGAGATCAAGTGACTTGTATAAGAAAAAGACTAGTTATGCCTATTTGTGTTATAAGACAAGGATGTGTGAAAATAAATAAAAGAGAAAAAATAGGAGTAGGAGGAGGTTATGTGGACCATAAGATGGCAGTCATTAATATATAGCAAAAGTTTTGAATATGAATATCAAGGTTGTATGACTTAATCAAGTCAAGAAGAGGGCTAGTTGAGAGAAGAAGGTTAGAGGCTAGTTTGAAAAGAATAAAAGTATGTGAAGAGATGAAGAAGAGGACCATAATTTGTTTAATATTTAAATAAGGAATAAGATGGAAGGCATAAGTATACTTGGATAAGTGGGTTATTGGTCAAGAGGTGGCTGATTTGGTGTTGAGTCACTAAGGAAGTTGGTGCTTCATTTCAAGTGGGTGCTTTTTAAAAGACTATATCAAGTTGGTGCTTGATAGATTGGGGTTGGTTCTCCAAGTTGAGTGGGTGCTCAAATAAATTTTATTAATTTATTTATATTAATGGTTGTTAAAACTATGGTTAGTGGTTACTATTATGCATGAGGGTTTCCCACTTATATGATATGTGCATACTTGTTATGTGTATATTCTCATGTTGCTAGACTAGTTGATATTGATCATATGATGATGTTGATTGTTGAATTATTATAAGATATATTAATTCAAATTAAAAATTTATAAGGAAAATGATTCACCCCTCATAATTCATTATTATTTCAATATACTTATAAAAAAAAATAGAAAATAGATGAAAATAGAGGGATAAATTCATGATTTTGAAATGATTTAATTGTTAAGTTTCATAATTTCATAGCCAATTAAGAAAAATTAATAGTTAAGAATAGTTATTTCACTAAAAACGTTGTTTAATTCATTTCATAGAGTTAAAAAAAATTGAAAACACAAATAGAAGTAGAAAGTGAATTGAAATATTATGGCAGAAAGAAATTTAGGGAAAAGACACTAAAAATATAACAAAAATGATTTCACTATTATGGTGTACAATCTCACAACTAATGTGTCCAATTATTTAGTTACTATTAAGCATTAAATATAATAAGAGGGGGGGTGAATAACTATATTATATATATTTTACTTAATCTAATTTCTATTCTTTAACAACTTAATCACACATTCAAGATATGTAATAAAACATGAAATAATAATATGCATCACACAAGAGAAAGAGACAGAGAGAGAGACACAATTTTTTTACATGGAAACCCAAAGTGGGAAAAATAATGGAGAATAATCTCAAGTATATTAATGAGCACCAACTCAAATTACAAAGTTCACAAGCACCAACCATAGGAACACCAACCCCTTACAAATATTTGTGAGAACCAACCTATAGGAGCACCAACCCCTCTTGTATATAAAACAAAACTATATCTCAATGTTCCTTACTTAACAAATGATATAACTCTACAATACCTCCTACTTTTCTCTCTTCAAAAACAAATATAAACCATGCACACTCTTGCATATCACAAATGGCTTCTCAAGACTTTATTTATAGATTTCCAAATGACCTTTGGCATTCACCCTTTGTGACCCTTCAATCCTCATGGAAAAAGGTGCCAAACTTTCATGACTCTTCATATACTTGCATTTGAAAAGTCATATGGTGACCCTTCATAAGCAAAAGCATCCTTTCCTCTTTTGTCTTTATTTTGGTGACTTTTCATATTCCTCAAAGTGTCCCTTCATGGGAAAATGTGCCATACCCTCTTTTTTCTTCACATGGTGACTCTGGGGGAATTCCTCAAGATGACTCTTCATGATAAAATTCATCCCATTCCTCTTTTTTTTACGCCATGACTCTTTGAATTCTCCATGGCCCCTCTTTTGACTTATATGTAACCAAAAATATATTCACTAATATTAACATACATTAGCCAAGATATGAATATTAAAAACACCATTAAATGCAATGGGGATTTTGTCACCAATAATGCTAGACCTTTGACATCAATGATAATATTTCCAACAATCTCCCCCTTTGTCACTGATGGAAACCTCAAACCAAAATTGCTACATCCTAAAACTTACACATACTACCATACAATAACTCCCCCTTATTGTATCAACTTGTACCTATTCCTTGTACTTATTTCTACACATGTAGCTATACCTATACCTATTTTTATTCTTCCCCCCTATGACATCAATGGCAAAGGGCTACCTAGAGCTAGCACTTAGCTCCCCCTCAACTGATGTTGAACCTCAATGGTAGGAAGTAAAAGAAATTAATCCCAACTTCTCCTATATATACTCAAATGTGTCTTTTTATAGTGGCTTTGTGAAAATATATATAATCTACTCTATATTACTGATATATTCCATCTTAATTTATTTATCTACAACCTTCTCTCTCAAGAAGTGATATCTAATGGGAATATGTTTTATTTTTGAATGCATCACTGGATTATTTGAAATATTAATAACACCTTTCTTGTCACAAAAAATAGAAATAGGTTCATCATATTTTACCTTGATATCTTCCAAAATTTTCTTTATCCAAAGAACTTGAGTACAACATAATACTATTGCAATATATTCTACTTCAATTGTAGAAAGTGATACTAAATTCTACTTTTTACTTAGCCATGATACTAAGCTATCACTAAGGATGAAAGCTCCTCCACTTGTACTTTTTCTATCATCCAAGAAACTTGCCCAATCTAAATCTATATAAGCAACTAAAGTGAAATCTCTCTAATTATGGGATACCTTAATCTATAATCCAATATCCCCTTAATATATCTAGATATTCTCTTCACCAACTGAACATGACTATCTTTTAGAGCTGACAGATATATTGCAACCATACCTACTACATGCATGATGTTTGGCCTTGATGCTGTCAAATATAAAATACTATTAATCATAGATCTATACAAAGATTGATCTACAATAGGTTAATATTCATCCTTGCTCACCTTATTTCCTATACACATTGGTGTGCCAACTGCTGCAAAATCCTCAAAGCCAAATTTATTTAGCATTTCCTTGGCATATTTACTTTGAGATATGAAAATTCCTTTATCTAACTTAAATATTTGAAATCCTAAGAAAAATGACAATTCTATAAGCATAGACATCTCAAATTCTTTTTTGCATATTATCAAAAAAATTATTTGTCATCTTTTCAATGTTTCCTCCAAAAATGGTGTCATCAACATATACCAAAACAATAAATTGATGCTTACCTTCTATTTTGATGTAGAGATTACTTTCAATAAATAATCTCTTGAAACCTTGATCCTTTAGGTACTTATCAAGTCTTTCATACCAAGCTTTGGGAGCTTGTTTCAATCCATACAATGATTTCTTTAATCTGCATACATGGCTACTAATATTTGAGAGAATAAATCCCTTAGACTACTCAAGATAGACCTCTTCTTCTAGATTTCTATTTAGGAAGGTAGATTTGACATCCATCTAAAATACTTAGAGATTTCTAAACACTGCATATGCAATAAACATTCTAATATCCTCTAACCTTACCATTGGTGCAAAATTTTCTTTAAAATATATTCCCTCAATCTTAGCATATCCTTTACATACTAATCTTACTTTATTCCTGGTCACTTCTCCATTTTCATTCAACTTATTTCTATAAAACCATTTTGGTCTTATCATATTGTGATCTTTTGGTCTAGGCACTAATTCTCAAGTATCATTCTTTTCTATCTGATTTAATTCTTCATCCATTGTCTTAACCCAATGCTTATCATGTCTAGCTTTTAAAAAAGTTCTAGGCTAAATTTTGGGTAACAAAGAGAAATTAACTTTCTTAGATTCACTTACCATCATTCTTCTGGTGTGAATTCCTTCATTTATGTCCCTGATGATGTCACTTTCATTATGATTTCTCTAGACATATTTTGATGGGGTTTTGGTGTCCTTTTTCTCCTTCTCATCTTCATTTGATTCTTCAAAATCTTCCTCTTCAATGATTTTAGGAATGTCTACTGTATCATTGATTCTTTGTGTTCCATCTTCTATCCTGATACTTGCACTTTCAACAATTTTCTTGGTTTTTTGGTTTTAACATTTATAAGCTTCAATTTTTCAAGAATAACCAAGAAATGTACCTTCATCTAATTTAGATTCAAACTTACCAAGTTTTGTATTAGTTCTCTTTATGAAGCATCTACTGTCAAAAACTTTGAAATAATCAACTATAACTAGTTTGTCTTTCCATAGCTCATAAGGAGTCTTATCACTATTGACTCTCAATAATGCTATGTTCTAAATATGCACTACTATAGAAACTACCTCTCTCCAATATTTATCTGGTATCTTGGATTCATTTAGCATTATCCTTTCCATCTTTTGAACTATCCTATTTCTTTACTCAAATACTCTATTTTTCTATGGAGTTCTAGTTTTTGAATAATGTCTCTTTATTCTATGGTCTTCATAAAACTCAATAAACTAATCTAACATGAATTCTCCTCCTCAATCTAATCTTAGACACTTAGTTTTAAAACTGGTTTCATTCTCAACTAATGCTTTGAATGCTTTGAAATTTATAAAAGCTTCTGATTTTTCTTTAAAAACATTACCCAAGTTATATGTAAAAAATCATCAATAAAAAACATGAAATATTTCTCACCTTAAGTACTTTGAGTTCTCATAGGTCCACATAGATCAGTGTGAACAAGATCTATCATCTACGTGGTCGAGTACTCTTTTTTTTTGAACCACCTTCTAGCCTACTTCCCATGCTGACAAGGTTCACAAAGCATGTTAGATGGATTTGTAATCTTTGGAAGATTTATGACTAGTTGCTTCTTGATGATGTTGACAAGATTGTCAAAATTTATGTGTTCCATTCTCCTGTTCCATAGCCAAATTTCTTCAATCTAACTAAAACATCTTTGACCTTTGATGTCTGATAACATATACAAATTATTTCTTGTTCTCTGAGCATCTACAACCAACACATCTAAATCTTTTCTCTTAATTTCATAACCTTCTGCATAAAACTTTAATGTGTGCCCCTGATCACACATCTGACTTACACTCAAAATACTATGATTAAGACCTTTTACATACAAAACATTTTCAGTTTTAGTTCAACCATTATCCAAACTTAGTGTACCTTTTCCAATTATTTTGGTAGTAGTATTATCTCTAAATTTCACTATGCCACCATTGATCTTCTTCAAGGTTATGAACTTGATTTTATATCTTTTCATGTGCCTCAAACATCCACTATAAATGAACCATATATTTTCTTCATTTATTAAATGCAAAGTTGTCTGTACTAACATAATTTTTTTAGGTTGTTTCTTCTAACATGAACTTGTCTAAACTTTCTTTTTGATGAATGGATCCTTGAAACTCTGGTCCTTCTTGACTGACTTGAACATGTTTCTAAAGTATCAAGATATGTGTCCAAAGTTATTACACTTGTAACATGTTATAGTCTCTTCATTAAAGTCTGATAGAAGAGCAAAAGAGTTATGGATTTTTCTTGACTCTGCATGACTTTCCTTCTTATTTCTAAAATTGTTAGCCCTTTTTCAACATTCTATTTTCTTATAACCATATCCATTGCAATAAAAATAGTAACCATAAAAATAAGACCTATTTGTATCTTTGACTTGATTACCTTTTTTAGCTCTGTTCCCTCTATCCTTCTTTGTTTGATATTTCCTATGTATTCTTAACTTTTTCCCTATTTATTTCTTCTTTTGTAAGAGCTTCAACATAGCTCTTTCCTTTTTCCTTATATATGAAAGTGGTGGCCTCCCTTTTATCTTTTTGAAATATGATACCTATCTTATCTAACATTGATCTTTGACTTTATAATATCTTATTCAACATATTAGTGCTATTCTCAAATTTTGAATCATTGGTTGCTTTATCATTTATTGCTTTTTTTGTATTCTTAATATCTAATTTTAAAGAAGCAATTTCAATAGCATACCTTTCACATTCTTTATTTAATTTTTGCAACAGTACCATTAGATCTTTATTTTTATTAGCTTCTTCAAAATGTGCTTGTATATCTTTAATTATTTCTTTTGATTCCTTTTCATTTTTCTTGATATGGAGCTTTAATCTTTGATTTTTCTTATCAATAACTTTTAACTCTTCCAAGGCACAAATGAGTTCTCCTTCTAGATTCACTTTGGCTTCATCATGTTCTTCTCATTGATCATCTATACTTTTTATTGTAGAGGCATCTTCATTTATGGCCATGAATATAATCTCTTCTTCTTCAGAATCACTGACTCCATTATCTTCAACTGAGCTAGGATCTTTAGAATACAAACTCTTCTTCTCGAATACCTTCTTTAATTTTCATTTGAAGTTCTTCTTGTATGTATACTTTCTTTATTCATAGTCACCATTACCTTTATCTAGGTACTTAACTATAAAATGTCTAATCTTTCCATAATTAAAACATTTAAAAGGTAATTTTCCTTGATATTTACTTGTGCCCTTTTTTGGCTTGTGAATGAATAGAGCTCCATTGTCATCTTCATCATTGCTAGAACTATCACTTGATTCTTGAATCTTAGCCTTCTCTTTCTTTGATGTCTTGAAAGTAGCTTCTCTCTTTGAGGGTTTCTCTTGTTCGGTCCACATCTCATATGCCATAAGAATAACATGTAGTTCATCCATCTTTAGCTTGGATAAATTATTAATATCTTCAATAACTAAAACATTTGCATCATATCTCAATGGTAGAGATCTCAAAAAAATTTGAACCATAATTGATTCTTCTAAATTTTCTTGAAGACCTTGAATCTGATTAACATTTGATCAACCTGCAAAAGATAACTTTCTATATTTTCTTCCTCTTCCATCTTCAAACTCTTAAACTATCTTTTGAAATTCTAAATCTTATCTTGCTAAACCTTTCCATCACCTTTGTAAATATTCTCAAGTTTTACCCAAGTTTTATGAGCAGATTTACATTGCATAACTTTAACAAATTTTGATTCACATAAACCACATAAAATAACATTTAAATCTTTAGAATTATTTTCACTTTCCTTCTTTTCTACTAGAGTAGTTACAAGTTTCTATGGCCCTTCATATTCCTCCACCATTGCTTGACAAATGTTGAATCCAAGGTACATCAAATAAGTCTTCATCCTTATGATATAAAAATAATAATTTTTCCCACCAAACAAAGGTATATTATTTGTAGAAAAACCTTCATGTGATCCATACATCGTGCTTTCCCTGATCTACCTTTAAGCTATTAAACTCTTTCTAAAATAACCTACTCTGATACCAATTATTAAGCATGCAATATAATGAGAGGGGGGTGAATCAATATATTATATATCTTTTAATTAATCTAATTTCTTTTCTTTAACCACTTAATCATACATTTAAGATATGAAATAAAACTTAAAACAATAATATGCATCACATGAGAGAGAGAGAGAGAGAGAGAGAGAGAGAGAGAGAGAGAGAGAGAGAGAGAGAGAGAGAGAGAGAGAGAGAGACCATATTTTTACGTGGAAACCCAAAGTGGGAAAAACCATGGAGAACAATCTCAAGTATGTGAATGAGCACCAACTCAAATTAAAAATTTTGAAAGCATCAACTTGCAAGAGCACTAACCCCTTTTTTGAGCACCAACACAACAACTATTTGTGATTACCAACCCATAGGAACACCAATCCCTTGAAAATATTTATGAGCACCAATCTACAGGAGCACTATTCCATCTTGTGTATAAAACACAACTATCTATCGATGTTGCTTACTCAACAAATGATAGAACTCTATAATATATCCTACTTTTCTCTCTTCAAAATCAAATACAAACCATGCATACTCTTTCATATCACAAATGACTTCTCAATCATTTATTTATCTCTTTTCAAATGACCTTTGGCATTCACCCTTTGTGACCCTTCAATCCTCATGGAAAATTGTGCCAAACTTGTATGACCCTTTATATTCTTGCATTTAAAAAGTCATATGGTGACCCTTCATAAGCAAAAGCATCCTTTCCTCTTTTGTCTTTATCTTGGTGAATTTTTGTATTCCTTAAAGATTCCCTTCATGGAAAAATGTGCCATACACTATTTTTTCTTCACATGGTGACTCTTGGAATTCCTCAAGATGACTTTTCGTGAGAAAATACATCCCATTCCTCTTTTGTCTTTACCCCATGACTCTTTGACTTCTCCATGGGCCTTCTTTTGACTTATATGCAACCAAAATTATATTAATTAATATTAAATAAATATTAACACACATTATCCAAGATATTAATATTAAAAACACCATTAAATTCAATGGGGCCTTTAACACCAATAATTCTAGACCTTTGAGATCAATGACAATATTTCCAATAGTTACATAGTGAGCATATAAAACCAAGCAGAAAACATCAAAAAGTGACCTTTAGCTTGAACTGATACTCACAAAACCAAGACTAAACACATGCAAATATAAATGTGAAAAATCAAATGATTTTTTTTATAAATGCAATTATGATCAATGTAGGATGAAAAATATGAAGGAAAGGTCCCACTAGACATGCCAAAATGCACTGAACTAAATATAGATGTGATAAGAAACAAACTAATAATTAGATATTAATCTAAACTAAATTCAACCTAAGATAGAGAAACAAACAAATAAAATATTAAACACAAACTTATACTTCAAATATGAAAAATTCCTCCATTATGATGTAAACTTGATTTGCACTTCAAAATGTGGTTTCTCACTCTTCTAATGCAAAGGATAATGGGAAGTGTTTCAATACAAAAGGGGTTTTATATACTTTTATTTTATTGGATTCACTTTTGAATTTGATATCACTTCATTAGCATAAGTTAGGATGATGAAAATGATAGTTTTTATGCATATCTATAGATTTTTAGAGGAAGATCTAATGGTGGAAGATTGTTTGGATATTTTAAATGATCCAAATAATCTATGATGGATAATTAGTCCTCGCCTATGAGGATTATGACCATTTAAAATGGTTGAGAGAAGTATAGGAATGGCTAACTGAGTCACCAAGAATGAGTAAAATGTTTTGACAACTTAAGGTATGACTCAAAGGAAGTTGAAGAAGTTGTTGGTTTGGTTGGAATGAGTCAACGTGAGGGAGAATAAGGTGTAAGATGTTGGGTGAGGTGTAAAATCTAGACTTAATATTTAAATAAGGATTTAAAAGTGTGCATAATTGATTAATTTGATTCATTCAATTATTTCAATGTCGAGGGAGATGCCATGAATTATATTAAGAAGAATAATTAATAGGTTTTAGGTTCATTTAGACACTAAATTTAATATAGGTGTCTACAAACATAATGACATTTAATTTAACCAAGTGAAATTAATCAAACCATTTAAATGTATAGAAATAGGTTGACTAAAAACATAGTTCAATCTTTTCATTTATGTCAATAATCCAAAGACTTAGATAATGCATTATAATATAACCAAAATCAAGTTTGATTCATTCCTATAAACACACACTAAATAATATACTCAAAGTTAAACTGAATATCAAGCTCAACACTTAGCCCACATACTTCTACAAAAAAAATTGAAAACTCTTGTTAAACGTTAATCCAATCATTCCATCAAAACCATAACTCATGAATCATATCCCTATAAATATATTAATTGACTAAAAACAAGATACTTGATTAATATATATGTATATTAAATTGATACAATAAAATATGACTTTAAGTTTTTATACACATCTATCTAACTAGATAAGGTCAAAATTTGTTTAAACTCAGTCCTATATTACTTTCAAAAGAAATTAGTTAAGACCCTATGTATTCATTCACTCACCAAGAAAAAATACACACCACACAACCCAAAAAGGGGGAAAATGGGGGTCAATTTATACTCGACCATGGAATGGATAAGTCATTCCATAGGGTCATTTATAAATGATCCTCCTAAATATATATATTTTTACATTTCACAAGTATAAAATACCTAACAAAATTAGTTATAAGTCTCAATTTGAAACCAAATTTTATTCTTTCCAATCACCTAAAACAAACTATCAAACCCTAGCAATCTCAATAAAATAAAATTCTATGTACAATTCTGTTCAAGTTCATCCATTTCTATTTTTTATTTAATAAATAAGGGTTTGTTCAAATCGAACAAATCTACAACTAGTTGTGACTAGTATTAAATTAATTAAAATAAAACACAAATAAAAAGATAATCCAATTTTCTATTTTTATCGAATGCCACATTCACTCAACCAAGTATAATAAAAGAGGGGTTTTGTATGTATGTGGCCCTATGGTTGGCCATACCCATCCCTAGGGTCCTATACTTACATTTTCATATTTTTAAATTTTTTTAATATATTATAAAAAACATTTAATCCATTCTATATCAAATCACAATATAACATGGAAAACCAAAAATAATTTAATACAAACCCTACCTCAAATTCTAGATACATGTCCAAAAAGTCTCTCTTTTTTCTTTATTTATCATCAACCCATGTTTAGTTTATCAACTCTATGTTCTCCATTTTTATTCCAACCCCCTCAGTTCCATATATCCATCTGACTTCATATTTTTCATGCCTAAATTACCCAAAAGACTCTACAAAACCAATTATTCTCCAATAAGCACTAGTTTTTCATAATCATTGTATGAAATCTCGGCATGATAACCTCAACATCTAAGCTAACCAGTCAAAACCCATAATGACTATCCCTAAAACTAATTGATTTTAATTATATTATTACTCGAAAAGTCTAGAATCTACAAATGTTATGAACCCTATATTCTTGAATATGCCATATTTCATAATAATTTTAACATTATAAAACCAAATGATGGTCCTTGACTAAATAATGCCAAATAAATACCAACCACAATGACATAGCTCGAAATGGATTTTGTATATAACATCATAATCATGTCTTAAGTCAAAATATGTTTTGACCATGAAAAATCATATGGTTTAAAGGCCTTTGACTATTTCCTTACTAATATTTCCATAATAAAACATTAAACCACACCTTAAACAATACCCCAAGAATCATATGACTTCATTTTTTTATTAATAATCTTTACTATATTTTATATGGCCTAAGTTTAAGCCATCAAATCAACAAGACAATTCAAGTATTTTTATAATAGCAATAAATTTATTTAAATCAAACATTTCCTAAGGTTTTATTCAAAAACCTTATACTTAATAAATTTTATTTATAAACAACATATTCATCACTTTTTGTATTATGTTATTATACTTTTTAGAGAAAATATTACTAGCTAAAAGTGTAACTATGTCAAGATAGAAAAATTTCATGACAACAAGACCATTCAAAGACTTCAGAGCAAATGTTATGGAAAATATAATACATCAATTAATATAAATAAATAATTTTAAATTTACCTCAAAAAAGCATATGCCACACTCATTTGACCCACATGGTATATAGTTTTAGATAATGGAGTAAGACAAACATATAAGAATTTCAATATCATAAATGCAAAAACACTACCAGGGTTAGAGAAATATACATACACAATATTCAAATATATCCAAATGCAAAAAATACATTAAAAACTAAATACATGTTGCAATCAATATTAACCAACTAACAATTGAAAAATATATTTATACTCTATGTCATGTGTGTAGGGTTCCCATTTCCTTATCTCCTCTTCACATATCTCCATCTTCACCATCCTCTACAATAATGCCTTCCCTCAGTCATAATGAATATTGTGTAATCTATCCCAAATCCACTTGAGTAAAAATGAATAGTGGTTATATTATATCATGTAAAAATCATAATAAACTATTGTAACATAATATACTAAATAATCATGATTAAAATGTATCATAAAAGAACACAAACAACTAGCTTTCTATTAATCATCATGATCATATGCAACAAATACTACCCATAATCATCATAAAACTAATTCTAGCTACTTAACACATCAATTAAACAAATCACTAACCATATAATTATTAAATATAATTTTGGAGGAAAATATTGATGTAACATCCCCCCTAAAGTTGGTCATCATCCTGATGACATTTATTTCAACAAAAGTTTTAAAATAAAACAATGTTTATCAAAAAATAAATATAATATCCTAAAAATTACTAAGAAAAAAAATGATTAAATATCCTATGAATCACTTCATAATCTTCCCAAGTAGCACTATATTTAAAATATTGGTCCCACTAGCCTTTGCAATGTGACATATCTCTATTATGCAAACTAAGTTTGTGAGTGTTAAATATTCTAACTAGTTTTACTATGACAACCTCAAGATTTATAACTTGTAAAACATTCCAATCCAACACATGAGAATGATCATGTACATACTTTTTAATATAGGACAAATGGAAAACATTAAGCATGAGTGTTAAATCTAGTGGCAAAGAAAACATGTACACCACAAGATTAATAACTTCTAAGACCTTCAAAATCCCTACATATCTAGGAGATAATTTGGTTGATATTCCAAATTTTCTTGAGATTTTATAAGTTTTAACCTATAGAAATATTTTATCTCCAACTAAAAAAAAAAACCTTGATATTCTTCTTAGATTAGCATAGCTTTTATGTCTATCATTGGATATAACCAACCTATACCTTATTAACTTAACCTACTCTTCCATTTCAAGAAGCATATTTGGACCAAAGACTACCCTATCTTCTAACTTGTCCCAATTTATTGGTGTTATACACCTTATTCCATATAATACCTCTAATGGATCCATTTTTAGAGATAATTGGTATGAGTTGTTGTAGACAAACTAAACCGATGGAATATTTTTTTCCTACATGTATTACTGATCCATGCAGTACATACTTAGAATATATTCTAAAACATGATTCACCATCTCTATTTGTCCATATATTTCAAGATAGTACATTACACTAAAGTTCAACAAAGTATTCAAATTTGAATCTATAGTTAACCATAATTTATAAGTCATTTTTGGGTTCCTATCTGAAATAATATTTTTTATAAACTTATGTAACTTATACAATTATTTCATGAACCTATTCTTAAGAATAGATTAATCATATGAAATTTTAATAAGAATGAAGTGATATACCTTGGTGACTTTATCAATAACCACCAAAATCATGTAATGTTAGTGTTAGCAACCAAAGTTTCACCCTTTGAAAGAGGATGTTCAATTATGCTTCAAACTTGGACCAACATGGGAATGGCCTAAAGGTTTTGGGTGACCTTATAATTAGACTAGACCTCTAAATTATGGGTCTAACTCCATTGGTTTATATATTTATATCATAATCACTAAAACCTACCACTTTTAGGTGAAAAATGATAGATAATTTGTTAACAATTTGGCCTATTGAGGTCAAATAACAACCCCTATAACTTGAAACTTTTTATGACACTGATATAACCCTCTACATGGTGGTGTAATAAATGTACATTGACTAGAACTGAAGGTTTTGGCCTTTAAATGATAAATTTTGAGTTAAAATTCCACTAAATCATTCATAATTCCTTAAATTACCTTCATATTCATGACTTAACTTTAACTCAAATGTTCATACTTTGAAAATATCTCTTCCTACAAGTCTAAGCATATTTTTTTTCTCTAAAAGGATACCATGTGTGAAATTTGGCCCCATTTTGATCTATTTTTTTTAATTATTTGTTTTAATATTCTAAAATACTATTACTCATCCTTTTATTTCCCTAAATTGGTAGTTATAAACTTGAAGTATGAAGAAAAGGAAAGAGAAAGGCAATTTTCATGTGTTTTAATGCAAAAGTTTAGATTTGTATGAACTAATTTATACTATGGAGGCAAAGAATTTGAAGAGAGTATCATAAAAGGTGATATAAATATATTCAAGTTCAAAGGATCTTCTACATTCTCAAAATCAATTCCCAAATGCTAGTGAGCTTCTTTGCAAAGAGAGAGAGCCCTTTTGGTTTTTAGATGGTACAACCATGAGAGAGAAAATCAAGATATTGAATTTTGGGTAGAGGAAGGTGTTTGAGAGAGATTCAATATTTGTAAATTCTTATTATTTTGTCTCTATTTCCTTCATAAACCATCCTTAGCAGTCCAAGACACTCATTATACCTTCTTAATTCAAACAAGTAACTAGTTTTCTAATTTTTCTCCTCTTATGAGAATCATGATAGAAAAATGGAATTTTATGGAGATTTTTAGGAGTATGAGCCATATTACCATCAAAATATTCAACTTATTTACACACATATTAGGTTACATATATCTCAAGAAGACATACACTACTAATCTACAGTCTACAAGCAAATAAAGAGAATTTGTATGGTTCATGAGAGAGAAAGAATATAAAGATTTGTTAAATTTTTTTAAAAATATTTTCATTCATGTTAGTAGTCCTTCACTAAATTTATTATGGTATAAAAAAACCTTAATCATCCCCAATAACCTCATAGTCCAATTTTATCATATATTAAGTAATGTTAGCATTCCTTAAGGTATTTTATGATCCCTAGGTTTCTAATTTTTGTCATATATGATTACTCTAAAGCCTCCAAAATGGTATGTATAATTGGTATATATGTCTGTGATCCCTTCATGATATTAAATAATTTATAGAGATTAGATTAAATTTTATTTTATTTTCATCATGTTTCATCCTTTCCTATAATCTTTACACTACCTTTCATTAGTGTTGTAGGCTTGTCACTCCATCTCCATTATCATTTTCATGACAATCACCATCATATCATTTCTCATTCACTTTAATCTCATGTATCCATTATGAAAGAAGATTCAAGGACACCAAAATATATTATGATGATGAGGGTATGATTAGGCTACCATACACACTTCTAAAAAGAGAATAATCACCATCTACATCTAAGGGAGATACAATCAAGATGTGATTTGTGAAGGTATTATTGTGAGGAAAATATAAAAGTATGGATATCTAAATGAAATAATTTTAAACTATCTCCTTTTGATTATTAAATGGATAATAGGTTCATAATACAATATTTTGACCTTCTTAAGATCTCTTTCTAATAGTCCATATAAGTTTCATAGTGATCTCCACCTACAACCATGCTAATAAAAGGTGAGATCAAAGATTCAAATAAGGAGAAACTTGGATGTATTAAGAAGGGAATATTTTAACTCAATGAGAAATTTTTAAGGAAAGGTAAGAGAATTAGAGACTAGGTTGGTTATTTTGAGGTCTATTGGTGTTGAGTTCAAGACCAAAAACTATGCTTAGTTTGTACAAAAATCAAATCCTTATACATAATCAAGTCTATGATGAAGAAAGGTATATGTTCAAGAGGTAGGGTAATGATTATAAGAACATGGTGTGATAAAGTGATTCACATGATACTTAGATTAGAACTAGGCCTTAAGGATGGATCAAACTTAGATTAAGACACATTTTCATGTGGATATTCACTTGTAATAGGGTTTGAAATCTCTTGAAGTATGCCATTAATAGATCAAATCGAGACTGTGAGGAAGGTATTGTCATATTTTTAGGTTCAATGGTGTTTCTACCTAGGTTTGATATTCAATTTGAATTTCTTAGAGAGTTTTATCAAGCCATGAGTATAAATTACATAATATCATATCCATTCACCTCATGAACCATCATCTACAACCTTCTTAGGACAAGTCTATCTCCAAGTTGACAAGGAGATGGAATCAAAGTAATATATGGATGAGCCCCATGATAAAGTGGAGACTTTATAAGATAATGAAATGATGAATAGTTTAGGGTATTAAAAATAATTTCCTAAACAAGGTTATCTCCAAGGTCAACCTTGAAATGTTCACCTATAGCCATACTCAGGTCAATTATATTGATATATCCATATACCCTAGACAATTATATTTCAAGATGAAATTGAATAAAGGAAGAAACATGGGAAGTCACATATGTACTCAAATGGTATATTTGATATCTTCAAACCTTAAATAAGATCATATGACATTTATTTCCAACTCATGAAGGTACATAGGCCTGTATACAAAATTAGGATTATGATAACCAAAAATCACCCTTGAAGTGCAAATGTACTATAGAAAAAGGTGAGAGGAAGGTTATAAATATATTTGGAGGTATGAAAAGTGATAACTGGTTATGGAATAGATAAAAAAAAAATATAATTCCCTAATCATCACCTATAACACTATTGGTAGAGGCAACCACATTGAGGGAAATGAAGAGATATGGTATGGTGATGGGTTGCATAGGATTGAAAAGTGACTAGAAAAAGATATGAATCACTGTAAAAAGGATTTTATAGATTAAAAAAAGCCTTATTATCATCCTTAGACCTAGATACAAAGGTTAAAATAATAAAAAATAGTCATGAACCTATAAAACATGAAAACACAGGCATCCTAATCTAGTCTTAGAATATTTGAGTGTTGTGGACTCTATTGGAATGATCTAGCTCTAAAAATTGGTAAAGGTTTATATTCATGACTTATTTTACCTTTATATTCTATCCTAAGGGTCACATGATCAGTGTAAGTATGCATTTTTTATTCATAATCTTATGCTTTTCTATTGATAGTCAACAATGGAGCTAGGAAGACATTTTGAATGTCTACAGGTATGATAGGGGGTTTGAAATCCATGTAAGGTTTTGTAAGGAAATGGAATGTGTTTGCATAGTATTAAAAAACCTAGTGAGAGTGATCATACTTAGGAATTCATGTAAATATTCCCTTGAGGGATAGAATAGGTAGACAAGCTTTAAACCCTTAAGAAACTTTACCACCATGTTTAACTAATCCATGGGATTTATTTCACATTTATCATATTTATAATGATGTGGATACTCATTTAAATTATTTATGAGGTGTTGGAGTGGATATAATTCATCATACTTGTCATTTCTTGACTCTTGAACCTTTTTTCTTCTTGTACAATTTGAGACATCCATCGAAGCACCAATTCACCACATACATATCTTAAGTGATATTTTGCATGGGACCTTGAGCTAGTAAAGGTAATTCAAGGGGTAAATTTAATTAAAATATATGAAAATAGTTTTTCCATTAGGGGTCTATATGCTATGAACTCATGCTAAGAATTTATACACCCCTAAAACCATTGCAAAACCTCAAGAGATGCTTGATAGAAGAGATATTCCTAAATGTGAATTATAATAGAGTTTTTGATCCATGAAATGATGTTGGGGGTATTTTTAACTATCCAAAGAATCACCTTAACCTATTTTTTGGCACATGCATGAACCTTTTTATACAGATTATGTCTTAGAAGGCTATTTTGAGCCTATAGGCAAGAAAATAAAAGATGTTTGATTATAAAATGAGTTTTATAAGGGATATTGGGTCTTTAAATTAATAAATAAAATTACCATATACAATGGTATTTATGATCATTTACATAGGTATATAGATCTGGTTGTTTAAATAGAGAGTTGTGTACAAGCAAATAGAGAGTGAATGGCTTGATCAAACAAATACCATGACTCCAAAAGATTTAATAGAGATAATTTAGGTCCTCTATAGTGTATAATATCCTTTAAACTCATAATGATGTTAGGAACTTGAATAACCATACATACACCTATCTTGGTCTATTGACATCATGGAATAGTGCCATCAAGAATGGGTAATAGGAGACAAAGTAAGGTCATGATGTAACTTCAAGTATCCATGAACATAATAATCACGTTATAAGATAGGTTTATGTCATATTTTATCTTTAAAAAAAAGTGGTATGACTGATCATTTTGGCCTTAAGATACCTAACACTACCTAGAAATTTTGTTTCTTACTAGAGAGGTGACCGCATATGCTCAACATGGTACAAATATTTTTCATGTGAGGCTAGGCACTTTTTGAGAGGTATAGGGAATAATTTAATAATGTTTTTTGGAATTGATTTAGACATTAAATTCCTAATATTTATGAATCATCATTAAGAGACCTGAGTACTCTTAAACCCTCCCAAAACCCTACTATAGACTTGATTGAAAATATTTGAATGAAAAGGCATCCAAATACTTTTAAATCACCTAACTACCACTTGGATAATCTAATAAACTCTAAGATATTCATGTCCATGACATTTTTTTATATAGATGGTGTATAGACATGGCATAAACTAGCATTTTGAGAGGAAAAAGTGTGGAAAGAGAGGTACAAGGTAGTTTTAAAAAGTGCCAATCATTGGAAAGTTAATATTGACACTTTTTTATACCTCCTAAATTCATCATATTAATATAACCATGCTTTTAATTTCCCTTGTGAGTTCATTCTAATAAGCAACTCTATAGGAGTGAAGGATAAGGTGGCCTATTCACCTAGTTTGATATATTTTTAGGTGTTTCTTGACTAGTAGGAACTATTTCATGATATGGGAGGTTTTTCCATGTCTAAAAATCATTTATTATTAGGTTTATAGAGTTTTATATAGGCTTTTAAAAGCCTTGAATGAAAATATTTAGGCTAGTAGGCCTAATTGGCCTAATAGACCTACTTAATCAACAAAGAGACATCAAGAATGGAGTAGAAAGATTATTAGAGAGTTGATAAGAAGATATTAATGATATATAACTTACCATTGAGTTTCAATCACATGAATATCTTGTCTTAAAGTGGCAATTCCATGCACAACTAGTCTTCAATTGCTAATCACATGCATAACTCATCTTGAGTGTCAATACATGAGTTAACTCACCCTTAAGTGGTAAGGTAAATTAGTTTTATAAAAATATAAGGTGTATCTGATTCAAAATTCATTTAAGTAATTTAAATACATCATCAACTACCTCATTTCAATGCACAAGATCATGCGAGAGAATCAGTCATGGAGAGACTTCTTGAGGATTGTTGGTAGCTACTTGAGTTAAGGAGAGACTGACATTCTTGTATTATCCTCTATGTAATGTTTCTTTTTATCATCTCTTTTTATATATATTTAATTTATTATGGCTTATTTTGGTATCCCTTAAGCTAGTATACAAAAATAGCTTGTACCATAAGTTAATGAGAAAAGTTTGTTGTAGACTTCATCATGGTTATTAGTGTTTCTTGAATATTTATTTGGAGATAAGTGTGATATTTATATCCTTTCATAGGTCCTATCCTTCACCTAATACTATGTTTTCATCCTCTTTAGGTCACATTAATTTTTAAAGGATAGAAATTATGTTGATGAGTGTTAGTGTGCAATGTCTTTATAGACCTTCATTCCCATACATTCAAGTTACAGATCTTCCATCTAACCTTCACTTGAAACAATCAAGTTTAGTATTATATTAAGACATTATTATTTAAAATATATTAGCTTTTGATTCATAAGTGTGTTCAATAACAATTTTTATAGAGGATCATTCAATAATTGGTGCATCACCATTACCAGTATAGGCTTTCCCTTTAAATTATTCTTCTAACTCTTTCCACAAAAAAATAGATTTTAGGAAAAGGATTCAAGTTTATATATTCATAGGAGATATCCTCATAATATATAGGTTTGGTCTAAGTATAATTATCCCATATCCTATAGACCAATCCAATGTTAGTTTAGGTTTTATAGATATTTGAGTGATCTAATTTAGTAGGGTACAACTTGGGTTACTAACAGTTATGGCACACCTAATGGTATTTCTTATTCATAGGATTTATAGCATAAATTTGTAGATTTGAGTATATTAGTAATCTTAAAAGGTGTTACTATCATATATATAGACATTTCATGTGAAGATTGGTTACAATATCTTCCTCAAAATGGAAAGAGATTGAATTCACTGAGTTATCTTTTCATATAGTTAAGAAAAAGAAGTATTCTTAGTCTAATCCAAATCCTACACTTCCTATTTCTCCTAATATTACCCAAAGAGATAATTTTTTCCAATAAAATATTATCCAACCAAACATTGTTATAAATCCCATACCTTAAATAACTATTCCCAAAAGATAAGATTTTGTGATTTTTAATGGTGGTAAACCCTTGAACCTCAATAAATTTAATGCATTCCTATTGTTACCTTAAATTTCATTCCTTATATCACATGATAAAATCCAATTACTCTTATTTATCATATTATTTATATATCCAATCTTTTTTCAGTGCATAATGTAACCCAAGAGAATGTTGTTATGAGATTGTTGGCAACTTCCTTTAAAGGTAAAGGAATCCAATGGTATAGAGTTTTGAAACCTACCTCCATTAACACCTATGATGAGTTTGGATAAATATTATGTAATAATTTATAAGACAAGAATGAACATATTTCCTTGGAAAAAATTATTACAATTAAGAGAATACCTCAAGAGTTCATGGTAGACTTTAACTACAAGTTTCAAAAAATCTGAAGTAGGGTCCTTGCAGTTATCAAACCCACCCCTAACTATGCATTATTGTATTACCTAAAATCTCTAAATATAGATGTGGTATTTATGATAAAATACATGAGAGGAATTACCTTGCCAAAGGTTTATGAAGTATCCATAATGGATGATAATTAATTAATCTAAGAAGGTAAACTATCTCCTAGACTACCTATGCCTTTGTTTCCATATATTTATCCTCTTGTGCCTAACATTGATCCATTACCAACTTTAACTAATCTTGATCAAACATATGGTAACCAGGAAAATAGATTAGGTAAGATAGAGAGTGTACACAAGGCTCAAAATAACAAGTTAGTGGCTTTAGAAAGGTAGCAAGTTCCATCTTATAGGCCTTACCAAGTTCCTAATCAATATTATTTGTATAATAGGATTCCTTATCAACCCAACCAAAAAGGTTAAGGATATAATACAAAATCAAGATCATATAATTCTTATAACCGTAATGTTTCTAGTAGTTTCAAATCTTTGGTTCCAACTCAGAGTAATTATGCTCAAGAAGGTCAATGGTATAATCAATGGGAGAAATGAAACAATATGGTAGTAGCTCCAACTAGTGAGGTGAGTCAAAAATATTTCATGTAACAAGGTTTATCTCTTCCATCACATGATAATAAACTACCTTCATAAAACAAGGAATCTTTTCTACCACATGGAGATATTCTTTATTTTACTCAAGCTGAGTTACCAAATTAGTAAGGATCAAGTGGAGAAAAAACACCTTCTAAAACTACCTTTTCTAATTTATAATAAGGTAAAAATATTTTTGATCAGATGGTAGAAAATCAAGGTTAGAAAATTTCTAATGTGGACAAATTAGTTATGAGTTATACAAGGTCCAAAAGAAGGGAAATTCATGATGGTTTGGGTCCTGAAAAGGTAGATCTTCTACCTTTTAAACCACCTCAAAAATCTACCACTCAGGATTCACCTCAAAATTCATCATCAAGTCAACAAGTTAAAGATGGTAAGGGGAATAATCATAAAGGTCCTTTCATACCATAATTTACAAAACATTTAAACAACACTTATTCTCTTAAATTATAGCCTAGGACATCCACTTATCCTTTTAGAATTTTTGATTATATGAAGAAGGACCTTGTCTCTATTTTTATGTGTGACATTGATTATTCAATGGCAAAAGGATATCCTATAAGAAGAGCTCTCCAATATTCATGTTTTAGATAAACAATAAAAAAATGTAGGTGTTGTTCTTAAAAATTCTAATCAACCTCTTGATCCTCAAGTACCAAGTGTGATTAATTCACCTCCGTTATATATTTTATTTGTCATAGGTGATTTCATTGTTCATAATGTCATGATTGATAATGGGGCTAGTACCTATGTCATGCCTAATTCCATATTTGATAAATTGGGACTTCAGTATGAGCCTCATGATAAGGGAGTTATATAATTGGATGGGTCTCCTACTAAGACATTGGGTGTTCTTAAGGATCATAGGGTCATTTTAGTTATTTGTCTTAATTTTACTATCTCAAAAATTTGGTAGTTATTAATCTTCCCCCTACTTTGCTTTATTCTTGTTTAAGGATTTCACTACCAAAATAGGGGATATCTTTCTTTTGATTAGTCCTACATGATTTTTAGAACTAGGTATGGGGAAAAATTTACCATAATGTTTGAACCTATATCTAAATTCTATTTGGAACCTTATATGCCTAACTTGTCAAATGTTAATTGCACTATCTCAGAGGAGGATGAACATTTCAATCATCAAGAACCTTCTAAATCAATTGAAGGTATACCAGATTTACTCTTTCATGAGTGGGAAGCTGATAATCATGGTTATGATACTTATAAAATCATTAAATAATCAAGTATGGGTATCTATTTCATGCATGAAGAAGGTGCCATAATGCCTAGTCTCACTAGCACAACATAGGATCATGGAGTTTAAATTTTTTTCTTTGATAAATATGGATCAAAAAATGGGATTAGGGAAAGTTTTATGCATGTTTCTCCTCTTAGTCAAAGGTATTATTATTCTATAATATTTCAATTCAATTTTACCTCTATTACTACAAAATATGAGGCTCTTCTTCATGGTCTATAATGGGCAAAGAAGAGGGGTATTAAGCTTCTACAAATTAAAGGTGATAGTAAATTAGTAGTACTAAAAGTAAGAGGTATGAGTGTAACCAAATATACAATTCTAATGGCCTAAAAACATTGGGTTTGGGATCTTATGGAGGACTTCCATGCATTTGACATTCGATCCATTCTTAGATGAGCCAATCAACATGAAAAAATGTTAGCTTCCATTAGATCATAATGTGGTATAGTTGATGACCTCAAAGACATTAATGATTAGTTCAAAATTAAAGTGGTATGTAGGGATTTAGTTACTAATAATGAGGTAATTTATCAAGTATTTGATAGTGATAAATATATTTTATTTTCCTACAACATGAGGTAGAATTATACCCAAAGAACCATAATAAGTTTTAATGCCAATATGAAGAACATATTATCCTGTTAAGGTCAAATAAGTTACCTAAAATATTAGAAATTTTGGAGATCATATTTAATGAGGATAATAAAATAATAAATGATAAGTTAATCATCTCTACATGAAAAGAACATTATGAATAAATTACCATAGCTAAAAATAAATTGGTCAAGTTAGCAAAAGTAAATACTAAGGATGAGAGATAAGCCTTCATATCATTATACAAATATTTTATGGATGTATTTACATGGGAATACCATGATTTCATGGATATGATCCTATGTTATCATAACATACCATAGATATTGAAGAAGATGCCAAACCTATGAGATAGAAACAAAGATCAATCAACCCCAAGGTTGAGATCCTTATGAGGAAAGAATTAACAAATATTATTAAATCCAACATAATATTTACCATAAAAAATTCTACAAGGATTGAAAATATTATACATATGAGGAAAAATAATGGGGAGATAAGGTTGTGTGTAGATTTCATAGATCTTAATAGGGCATCATTGAGAGATCACTACACTCTTCCCTCCATGGATAAGATTTTACAAAGAGTTTCAAGTTCACAAAGGTTTTTTACTTGATGGATAATCAAGGAATAATCATATATTTATGGAGGAGAAATATCAATACGAAATTGCCTTCAAAACTAAGTGAAATACCTATGCATATAAGAAAATGCCTATTAGACTCTCCAATATTAGAGATAATTTCCAATGAATAATGGATGTGGCTTTTTAGGGGCTCATAAGTGAAATGGTACATGTTTATATTGATTATATTACTATGTTTTATAAATATCCTAGGTATCATTTGACACATTTTATATTCGTATTTAATAGGTTTATTCAATTTGGGGTCTCTTTGAACCCCAAAAAGTGATCTTTATGGTGCATGAAGGAAGGATTTTTAGACATGTTGTACCCAAGGTTGGACTTTCTATTGATCCTAAAAGAATATAGTAAATTCTTTATTTTTATTTTCCCAAAAAAAATAATGGATTTCAAAGATTCTTTGTAAATATCAATTTCATTAGGAGGTTCATACCTAGATTTATAGATTTGGTAAGGCCACTAAGTCACATGATCAAAAAACATCAAGAGTTATCATGAATAAAATAAGGTAAGGGAAGTTTTGAGGCCATTAAACATGCAATTATTAAAGATACTAAATTTATCAATCCTTATTTTATTAAAAATTTCTTCATGTGTGCCTTATCCACATGTAGCACAATTTATACCATGCTCATGCAACAAAATAGTGAAGGATTAGAGAAGCCTATTGCTTTTTTTAGATTTATAGTTTTGGTAAGGCCACTAAGTCACATGATTAAAAAACATCAAAAGTTATCATGAATAAAATAAGGTAAGGGAATTTTTGAGGCCATTAAATATGACATTATTAAAGATACTAAATTTATCAATCCTTATTTTATTAAACATTTCTTCATGTGTGCCTTATCCACATGTAGCACACTTTATACCATGCTCATACAACAAAACAGTGAAGGATTAGAGAAGCCTATTGCTTTTTTCAGTAAAGAATTGGAATGATATGAGGATAAGTATACATTTTTTAAAAATAATGTCCTTTTTTTCATAATATTATTGAAAAAATTTAGACTTATGGTCTCCAACAATAAGATCTTTTTAATGGCAACTCATCATAGTGTGAAGGATTTTATCCTTAAAAGAGGTCTAAGTGAAAAGAGGGATAGTTAGGTGACCAAATGCATGTAATATGACATTAAATTGAAGCTTAAAGTTTGTTCATATGTATGGAATTTATGAAAATTTTGTAACATATGTTAAAGATAGAAAATAAATGGTTTTGATAGTCCCAAATATTCAACATGCAACTAATAATATCTCTCCTTCTAGCTAGACAAAAGACATAAAAAGATTCCTATAAATATGAGAGTGTAATATAGGATTATATGGAAAAAATAGGAGAAATTTTAGGCTATAATATATCCCTTACATAATTATTGATGGAGTACTCTTCAAGAAGTATATTGGAAGTATGATTCTAAGATGTGTAGAAACTAGTCAAATAGACAAATTGTTAGAGAAATTTCATGATGGGCCTTTATGAGGCCACTTTTCATCAAATAATACAACATAAAATACCATAATAGATGGTTATTTTTAGCCTAATTTTTTCAAATATTCACATGCTTGGGTTAGAATCTGTTCTAAGTGTGCAATGTTTATTGGCAAATAAAGACTAGTTACCATACCTTTGAAAACTATTCCATCAAAGGTAAAATCACTAAGAGGGAGGGGGTGAATAAATGATTATATATAATCTAATTCAATTCCCAAATATTAATCATTCAACATACATCAATCTTGATCAAGTAATATAAACATGAAAGAACATACATTCAAATCATACAGAAGGGCATACATCACATGAACACATCATATATATATTGGAAACCATCTTCAGGTATAAAATCCACTAAACCATAAAATATGGACTCTATTCCTATAAAATAAGATCCAAAATTTATACCAACATGTACTAAGCTATTGTCCCTATCTAGCTAAACATCCATTACAACTAGATCTTTATCAAGATTTACCTTGTAAGGAGGAACCAACCACCTAGGAAACTAAGCACCCACTCAAATACTTGAAAAAATAATCTTGAAAACCTATTTATACTCTTTAATTTATTATTATCACCTTTTTTTACACTCTTCTCACTCAAATTACCTCTAAGGATAACTTGCTCAAACTACCTCTTCTAGGCTCATTAGGTCCAATGACTTGTGTGTCCTCCTACATCAACTTGATCAAATAAGAATGACTGATCCTCTTCAATATATAATGTCACTCATTTACTTTTACCTTCTCTTTCAAATTCTCTCTCCTTTTATTGAATCCTCAAACCCATAACTACTCAAATCTACACCCTCAAGTCTAGAAACTATCACCTTTACTTTTATTTTTTATAGAGTCCTCATGAGTTTTATCTTCTTGTTCAGCCATAAGACTTGCCTTAATCCTTAAAAATTATGTAATTCTAAGACATAGCTCAAAATACACTCTCATAGGTCAACCATTACCTCATTAGCCCCAAACCACCATTAGTTCTTGGTGAGACCTAAAACAATTAGGCCTTCATACTCACACATTACATGTGAGACTAATTGGACCACCTTCACTATTTACCAATGATTTTAAAACATAAAACCTATCTCCAATATCCCCCTAATTACTCCCTCATGGATCCATGCCTCATATAAAACTAACTAAATACTCAAACCTAGCAATTAGGTCTCTTTATTCTTCAAGTCTTCATATACATAAAACGTAATCTCAAACAACTAAAGTATTTCACATGTCCATATGATTATATCAAATGGGTGAACCCTTCAAGACCTCTGATACATCTCTATGTTCTTTAGATACTTAAACATAGGACTTAATCACTCAATTTAACTCTCTTAGATTGACCACGGATATTGGTCACACATAGTCAAAATATAGTTAAGCTTTTTTTACTATCCACAAATAATCAAGAGAAAATCATGACAACCAATGTCTTCCTATAAGACTTATAAACTTTTATATCATTTCAATACTCATTTTATTCTTCACTTCTACTCAAAACACCTTCAACTCACTCCTTCAACATGGTCACTCAATTTGCTAGTGCATTCAACAAACACAGTCAACTTCTAAGCCTTAATTCACATTGAATATGGATTGGTCAAACCTCTACAATCAATAAAGATAGTCTTCATGTAATCTAAAATTCTCTCTAATAGTTAGTTAATCTTGAAACATCAAGACACTATCAAGAACAACTCAATTATCCTTCTCAATTAAATTGCCAAATGTGATCAAGCATAGTCAATTTTGTAGCTCAATATATGCAATTATACAAACATTAAAATATTTATATTAATTTTTTTAGATGTTCCTTGAAGTCTTTTACAACTTTTCTTTTTACTCCATGAAAAAATTCCTTTTATATCAAAAGATATTATAAAAATACTCAGCATTAGTTTTTCCTTTGTTAATTCAAATACCAATGGTCACTCATCAAATGCTAATCATTAGACACTTTGACCTCATCTCATTCTCCTTGGTAGATTTAAACAAATATGCACCATAGATCTCCTTAGGAGTATCTTTGTATTTAACTTACAATTTTCACTATTGATCTTTGATATGAGATCCCATGATTATTCCATTTGAAAGCTATGCATGCCTTCTACACACCTTGTACCATTTAGTCAATGTGTTTGTGCCACTTGGTAGTTATACATGCAATCTGAACATACTTTGACTTATTGACTTAACACATTTCATTTATCTTTAACTTCATGATCACATGCTCACCATTGGATCTTCATCTATCACATAGAAGCTCATTGTTAGATATGTGTATGATCATATGCTCACCAATGGATCCTTGTCTAGTTAGTTTAAATTCTCACTGTTAGATTTATGATCCAATTAAATGGTTCTCATAGATATCTTCTTGCAAATTTGGCTAAGTATGGGAACTTAGTAAACTTATTCCTAGAAGGCCAACTTTACACCTTAATAAATTTTGCTACACTCAACCTCATGACCTAAAATTTGAACCATATGATATCCTCATATAGAGGAATCCATCTATTTATCAATATACTCTTGAAACCTTCACACATGTGAAATATTACATCATTAATTTGATTACTCAACCTTATCTGCTAATATGACTACTTGAGCTTAGACATTCAAATGACTATTCTAATGAATTTTGTTCACTTCCATAAGTACTCTAAACTCTCATAACATCCATAGGGTTTTTATAACATTTCCATATCATCAATATCATCCATAAATTTCTTAACTAATCAAACACACTTCAAACCATCAATCAAGTCACTTTGTCATTAATGCACTATGATCTCCTTTTATCTTTGACATCAATGACAACCTAACATCAATGACCATGATAAAAAATATCCCCCTTTTTCATTGATGGAAAAAAACCCTCAAAATTAATTTATTTAAATTCCTTCATTCTTATCTTTCTCCCCCTTTGACATTAATGACAAAGGGTGTCTTCCTCATTATGCCAACAAACATTCTAAAAATTCATATATGCATTTAAATACTATTTAAGATATTAAGAATACTTAAAAACTTTCAAGAATATGAATCAATTGATCCGCATTTGACATACACCAATTTGAACTTGGACTTATTTGATCCTTGGACTTGAAAAACTACTCATAGAGCTTAGAAAGCTCACCCTAACATCATGTTAAATCTTATGTCATCTATTCTTTGATATACACCAATTTAAAATTGGGATGTTTTGATCCTTGGACCTGTCTACTTATGAATATTCAATACCTTATCAAAACATGACTTAGTTTGATCAAGTCATCATATCAATCTTATTTAATTCACAACTATATTAGAAATATTCATATCTCAACCATAATTGGAACATCTCATATCTGCTCCCTCTTTATTGTCAATTATCTCCTTAAAGATTAGATAGAGACATCCTAACTCATAATATCCTTCTCCTCATACTCCTTCTCCTCCTTGGTCATCTGAAGATAAGCAACATGTTCTTCTTCTTATTGTTCTTAAGATAAGCAACATGTTCATCCACTATAATATTGTCCTTTTCTTTTAATAATGCATTGAAAATACATGGATATAACAAATATATATGACATAAATTTTAATCTAAAGAAAGAACCTCATCACTAGGCATTGACAACTGATGTTCTTTATATGAAACTTACTCAACAATAGTAATATATTCTCTTGTATCCATACACACCATATAACTAGTCTCAATTAGCATTTTGTCTTTTACTTGAGCTTGACTTGAGCTGATTTTTTATTCTCCTTTTCTATCTAGATAGATGACAGTTTATCTTATGATTCTTGAACCTCCTTCATATCTAATTCCTCTTTTTATTTTTTAGGTAGTCCACCTTGATAGTTTATCTCAACTAAATTAGTTTTCTTTGTCTTCACTTCTTTGGGATTTCATACCAAGGAATAACTTTTCTTGAGAACACTAGGATGTCTATGCATCTTCTTATGATTTTAGAGCTTGCTTGTACAATATATTATAATATGACCAACTTGATGAAAATTGAAACAAATAACATCATTCATAATTTTTTATTGATTAATATTATAAATCTCAATAAACATGTCATCTTGTCTTGTAGGTTCATTAAACTCAAGTTTAACTATCTTTGGTCTCCATACCTAGGTTAGTCTTTTCCTAAGCATTCTAGGGAAGAATCTAGCAATATGTCCCATGTCATGAGAATTATAGAAAACTACATTATCCATACCTCTAGATAAATATTTGTTCTTCCTTCTATAGTTTCTTGCCTTATGACCAAAATGCTTACATATATAGCAGTGACCATGAAATTAAATTTCATACCTTATAGCACTTGGCTACCTAATGGATCTTTTCTTATTGATCTTGGTGATTGCATCCTTCTTGTCTTGGGTTGACCTATCTTTCTCTTTCTTGACCTTTGTTACCTTGAAAATAAATTTCTAATTTCCATTCTTCAATGAATCAATCTTAGTTTTAAATTAAATGCTCACATCCTCTTTAACTCTCATACTTGAACTTGTAACCTCTAACTAAATTCTAAGAACTTGGATAGTCTCCTTACCCCTCTTAGCTTCTTTAATCATGTCATCCTTAAATCCACATGATTTATCTTCAAAAATATTTATATAATCAATATTGGACTTCAACTCATCATGCTCACCTTGCCTTGAACTCAACTTGGCATTTTTCTCTTCTAACTGAGTTTATAGATGTCTTCATTCTTCCTCTTTTGAACTCATATTTGTCTTTGTAATTATTAATTTATCCTCAAGAATGCTAATCTTTTCTTTATCATATTTTGATCTTGATATTTCTTTCAAGGATTCTAGATCCTTATTGATCTTCATTCACTCATCTATAATAGCATTAATGTTTGAGGCCATGACCTTATTCTGAGCTTCTTCTTGATCATACTCTCTCATCTTACCTCTATACTTACAAAAAGTGTCTTGAGCTGATTACACTTTTATTTAGTTTATTTTAGATAAGAATAAGTAACCTCCAATTGATCCTTCAACTCTTGATTCTCTTTATTGAATTACTTAGCCATATTTTACCTTGGATCACCTTCAAGTGGTTAAACTTACAAAGAAGGTCTTACTCTAATACAAATTATTAGAGGTACAATCACTGAGAGGGGGAGTGGTGAATCAATAATTCTAGATAATCTAATTCAATTTCCAACTCTTAAACATTCAACATACATCAATCTTGATCAAGAAACATAAACATGAAAGCACATACATCCAAAGCATACATAAGAGCATAAATCACATGAGCACATCATATATATGGGAAACCTTCTTAGGGAATAAACCCCACTAAACCCTAAAAGATAGACTATAGTCATATAAAATAAGATCAAATATTTATACCAACATCCATTGATCAAAGAATGCCTATACCTTAGTTTAGTGAGACACCAATCCCATAAGGAGCTACTACCCTTATCTAGTTGAACACCCACTACAACTAGACCTTTAACAAGCCTTAATTTACAAGGAACCAAACCCTAAGAAACCAAACACCAACTTATTTACCTAAATAGATCACCTTGAACACCTTTTACTACTCTTCAATTAATGATTATCACCTTTTTTTGCACTCTTCTCTCTCAAACTGCCTCTTTTAGGCTGATAGGTCTAATGACATATGTGTCTTCCTACATCAAATTGATCATAAAATAATGACTACTCATATTCAATATTTTATGGTCCTCACTTGCCTATTCCTTATCTTTCAAAGGCTCTCTCCTTCTCTTTAATCCTCACACCCATAACTACTCAACTCTACACCCTCAAGTCTAGAAACCATCACCTTTATTTTCACTCTTTACAGAGCCTTCATGATTATTTTCTTATTCATCCATAATACTTGATTTAATCCATAATAATTATATCACACTAAGACATATCTCAAAATCCATTCTCATAGTTCATCCATTACCTCATTAGCCCCAAACCACCATTAGGTCTTGGTGAGACCTAAAATAATTAGGCCTTCATACTCGCACATTACATGTGAGACTAATTGGACCACCTTTACTCTTTACAAATGATTTTAACACATAAAAAATTATCTCTAATATCCCCTTTATTACTCCCTCATGGGTTCATGCCACCAAGAACACCAACTCAATACTCAAACCTACCAATTAGGTCTCCTTCTTCTTCAAGACTTCATATACATAAAACATAGTCTCCAAATTCTAAAGAAAAGAATAAAGTATTTCACATAGACATGATTATATCTCATGGATTAACCCTTTAATAACTCTTATACATCTCTATATGCTTTAGATACTTCAACACAGGCTCTAAGCACTCAATTCTCTTAGAATGACCACTCAGATTGGTCACACATAATCAAAATATAGTCAATATATTTTTACTCTCTACAACTGATCAAGAGAAAATCATGACAACCAATGTCTTATTATAAAACTTATAGACTTATAAAACATCTCAATACTCATTTTCTTCTTTATTTTTACTTATAACACCTTCAACTCACTCTTGTAACATGGTCACTCAATCTGTTAGTGTATTCAACAAACACTGTCAATGTCTAAGCCTTTGTTCACATTAAATATGGATTGTTCAAACCTTAAAAATGCAAATATATATTATTCATGGAGTCTAAAACACTCTCCAATAATTATTTAATATTGAAACATCAAGACACTACCAAGAACAACTAAAATATATTTCTTAAATCACTTGTAAAATATGGTCAAACACATAGTTAACTTTGGAGCTCAATATATACAACTATTAAAACATCAAAATCTTATAATTAAATTTTATAGATTAACCTTAAAGTTATTTATAACTTTGTTTTTAATCCATCACCAAATTCCTCTTAGATCAAAAGATATTAGCAAAATACTCAACACTGGTTTTTCCTTTGTTAATTCAAATGCCAACGATCACTGGTCAAATGCTAAACATTAGACACTTTGACCTCATCTCATTATCCCTATAAAATTTAAAAAAATATACACCATTAATATCCTTAGGATTATCTTGGTCTTTACCTTACAACACTCACTATTGATCTTTGATTTGAGCTCCCATGATTGTATCACTTGGTAGCTCTGCATGCCTTCTGTACACCCTTACCATTCAGTCAATGCATTTGTTCCACTTGGTACTTATGCATGTAATATTATCATCCTTTTAATTATTTAATTAATGAATTTTATTTATATCTAAATTCACAATCACATTCTCACCATTGGATCTTCATCTGTCAGATTAGATGCTCACTGTTAGATCTTTGTATGATCATATGTTCACCATTAGATCCTTATCTAGTCAGTTTAAATTCTTTATGTTAGATTTGTGATCTGATTAAATCCTCACCATATATCTCTTCTTGAAATTTTTTTTAAGTATGGGAACTTAGTAAAATTATGTTTGAAAGGCCAATTTCACTTCATAATAACTTTTCTTATGCTTAACCTCATGACATAAAATTTGGACCATATGATATAATCACATAGATGAATCCATCCATATATCAATATTATCTTGAAACATTCACACATGTTAAATTATATGTCATTAATATACGTACTTAGTCTTATCTATCAAGATAACTACTTCAGATTAGACATTCAAATGACTATTCTAATGAATTTCATTCACTTTCATAAGCACTCTAAACACTCATAACATCCCATAGGGTCTCTATAACACATCCATACCATCAATATCATCTATTAGTTCCTTATCTAATTAAACACACTTCAAACAATCAATCTAATCACTTTGTATTTAATTCACTATGATCTCATGCTCTATTTGACATCAATGACAACCTAACATCAATGACCATGCTCAACATATTCAATTTGAGCAACCTTTCATGAAATAGAATTTAGAATTCATTAGCATGGTTCATCCTCCATTAATTATGGACATAAGTGGGTTTTTAAATCCACTAATTACTTTACCATGTAGGTAGAGGTATTTGCACTCAATGAAGAAAATGAGAACTCAGTTTTAGAGTTCTATGACAACCTAGTGACTCATTTTGGGATCCCTTCAATAATCATATTATATAATTCTTTGGATTTCATTAGTGAAAATGTACGTGAATGAGCTCTTGATCATGGAATTTATCACAAATATTCATCAAATTACCATCCTCAGGGTAATGGACAAGAAAAATCCATTAATAAGAAATGGATTAGGATCATCAGGAGAACAATGGAGTATAAAAAAAAAGGATGGCATATCAAGTTAAATAATACCTTGTGGGAAGATATAACCACTCTAAATAAGGCCATTTGTCACTCTCCTTACCTCCTAGTTTATGGTAGAAAAGAAAGGTTACCTATTTCATTATAAATTCTAGCCTTGGAACTTTCACATTAGTTGGAGGTAATGGAGAATGATGCAATGGAGGTAAGAATGAATGAATTAAGAGAGTTAGATGAAACAAGAGAAAATGTTATGCACAATATGTGGTCCAACCAATAATAAGTCAAAATATCATTTGACAAGAGAGCTTCATCCAAGACCTTTCATCAAGGTGACATTGAGATCAAGTAGGATGAAGACTATGCCAAACTAGGTAAACATTCCAAATTTGATAGTCTTTGTAATGGTCCATATGTCATTACTAGTTATAAGGAAAGTAAATCTTTCCAATTATCTAATTTGAGTGTTAAGGAGCTACATATTCTTGTCAATGGGATTTTCCTCAAGTATTAATATTAGGAGAGTCAATCATCTTGTACATAGTTGCAGTTTCATTCCTCTAAGTGCATATACTTTATTTTGATTTTGTTATATATTATTGTTCCCTATTTTGTGTCTTTTTTTATTATTTATTTTGTGTCAAGTCTATAGGATTTGATAATTTCTAAGTGTATTCCAAAGTCTTATTTAGAAAGTATATTCTTAATTTTCTTGACCAACAAGTTGGTCAACCCCTGAAAGTCATTAAAAATGCTGGTAATTTGGCTTGTTAAGTCTAAACACCAACCCATATAACTTGAAACTTTTTATGACATTGATATAAGCCTCTATATGGTGGTATATTATATGTATATTGACTATAAATGAAGGCTTTTTCCTTTAAATGATAAATTCTGAGTCAAAAGGCCACTAAATCATTCATAATGCCTTCAATTACCTTCATATTCATGGCTTTTCTTTAAGTCAACTATTCACACTTTGAAAATATCTCTTCATGCAAGTCTAAGCATAGTTTTGTTCTCTAAAAGGTTCCCACATGTGAAAGTTAGCCCCATTTTGATCTCAAAATGTTTATTATTTATTTTAATATGAAAATATACTTGTAATAATCCTTTTATTTCCCTAAATTAGTGGTTCCAAACTTGAAGTATGAATAAAAGGTAAGAGAAAGGCCATTTTCATGTGTTTTCATGCAAAAGTATAGATTTTTATCAACTTTTCTATACAATGAAGTCCAATAATTTTAAGAATGTTTAATAAAATTTTCACTATAAAATATTCAATTTGAATGGATCTCATATAGGCTAAAAACTGATTCCTGAACACCACCAAACTTCTTTACAAAGAGAGAGAACCCTTCATGTTTTTAGATAGTATGTGCATGAGAGAGAAAATAAAGATCTAGAATTTTGTATAGAGGAAGGGGTATGAGAGAGATTAAATTATTTTAAATTGGTTCTTTTTTTTTATATCTCTCCTTAATTAATCATCCTTAACAAGACAAGACACTCACTATGCCTTCTTCATTCAAACAAGCAACTAATTTTTTGAGTTTTCTCCTCTTTTGAGCATCATGGCATAAAAATGGAAGTTTTTGGAGCTTTCCAAGAGTATGAGACATATTAACATTATATTATTCATAATATTTCCACACATTTGAGGTTACATGTATCTCAAGAAGACATACAGTACTAATTTTTAGTTTTCAAGTAAATAAAGAGAGTTTGTATGGTTCATGAGAGAGAAAGAATATCAAGATTTGTTTGAATTTTATTTGTAGGATTTTCATTCATGTCAATAGTATTTCAATAAAATTATTATGGAATAAAACAACATAAATTATCCCCAATAACCTTATACTCCATGTTTAGTAGATATTAAGGAAAGCTAACATTCTTTAAGGTATTTGATGATTCCTAGGTTTCAAATTTTCATAGTATATGCTTGATCTAAATCCTCCAAATTGGTATTTATAATTGGTATATATTATTATGATCACTTCATGTTATTTAGGATTAAATATATGCTATATTTTATTTCCATCATGTTTTATCCCTTTTGATAGTCTATACATTACCTTTCATCACAATTTTTGGCTCAAAACTCCATCTCCATTATCATTTCCATGTTAATCACCATCATATCACTTATCATTAAATTTCATCTCATGTATCCATTTTTAAATAATATTAAAATACAAAAAAAAATATTAATGTCATGAGGGTATGATTAGGCTACCTTACACACTGCTAAACATAGAAGAATCACCACCTACAGCTAAGGGAGATACAATAAAGATGTGCTTCATGAAGGTACTATTGTGAGGAGACTATAAAATTATAGATATCTAAATGAAATATGGTTGAACTATATCATTTTGAGTGTTTAATGGATAATAGGTTCATAAGATAATATTTTTACCTTCTTAAAATCTCTTTCCAATAGTCCATACAAGCTACATAGTTATTTGCATCTACAACCATGCTAAGAAGAAGTGAGATTAAAGATGCAAACAAGGAGAAACTTAGATGTATTAATAAGGGAAGATTTGAAATTAATGAAAAATTTTCAAGGAAAGGTAAGCTCTTTAGATAGTATGTTGGTTACTTGGAGGTCTATTGGTGTCAAGTTTAAAACCTAAAACTATACTCAGTTCATATAAAGATCAAATCCTTATACATAGTCAAGTTTATGATGAATAAATTTATATGTTCAAGAGGCAAGGTAATAATTCAGAGAACATAATGTGATAAAGTTATGAACATGAGACTTGGATCAGAGGCAAAACCTATTGATGGATGAAACACAAATCAAGGCACATTTTCATGTGGATCTTCACCTACAACAGGGTTTGAAAGCTCTTGAAGTATGCCAATAATAGATCAAATCAATACTATAAGGAAGGTATTTTCATGTCTTTAGGTTAAATGAGGTTTTTGGATATATTTGAGAGTAACTTGGAATTGTGTGTAGATTTTTATCAAGCCATGATTTTCAATTATAAAATATCATAACCATTCACCTCATGAACCATTATCTATAGCCTTCTTGGGATAAGTCTATCTCCAAGTTGAGAAGGAGATGAAAGCAAAGTAGTCTATGGAGGAGTCACATGATAAAATTGAGAATTTATAAAATAATTAGATGATTAATAGGTCATGGTATGAATAATATTTTCCAAATCAAGGATCTCTCCAAGGTCAACCTTGGAATGTTCAACTACAACCATACTAGGGTTAATTATATTGGCATATCCATATATCCTAAATAGTTACAATTCAAAATGAAATTTATACAAGGAGGAAATTTTTTAAGTCACCTATATACTCAAATGGTAGATTTTATATATTAAAACCTTCATAAATATCATATGACCTCTATTTCTAACTCATGAAGGTACACAAGTTTGTGTATGTGATCAAGAATGTGAGAACCAAAAAACACCCTTGAAGAGAAAATGTACTAAAGAAAGAGGTGAGTGGAAGGAAATAAATACCTTGGGAGGTATTCAAAGTGATAAGTTGTGATGTAAGGGATAAAACCACTTTCAATTCTATAATCATAACCTAAAACACTACTGATAGATAGCCACATTGAGGGAAATGAAGAGATATGATGTGGTGATGGATTGCATAGTATTGAAGATTGATTATAGAAGAGTATGAATCAATGTACCAAGGATTTTATAACTTCATAAAATAATTATTATAATAATTAGACCCAAATACAAATTTTAAACAATAAAAATTAGTCACGAACCTATGAAATATGAAAACACAAGCAACCTAAGCTTATCTTAGAAGATTTGAGTGCTTTAGCCTCTATAGGCATGATCTAGGTCTAAAAATTAGATATTCATGTATTATGTAGTATTTTTATTTTATACGAAGGATCACATGATTAGTGAAAGTATTTAATATTTTTTCACAGTCTTATGCTTGTCTATTAACAATCAACAATGGAAATAGGAAGACTTTTTGAAGGTTTATAGGTATGACAAGGGGTTAAAAATTGATGTAAGGTTTTGTAAGGAAATGGAAGGTGATGTATTATTATTCACACACATGGTGAGAGCGATCATACTCAGTATTTCATGAAAATATTCCCTTGAGGGCTAGAATAGGTGGACATGCTATAAACTCTTAAGAGCCCTACCATCATGTTCAACTAATCTGTGATATTTATTTCACATTGATGAGATTTATAATGATGTGAACACTCATTTCAATCCTATAGGAGGTTTTTGAGTGGAGATATTGAAGTAGACTTTTCATTTTTTGAATCTTGAACCTTCTTTCTTCTTGCACAATCTAGTATACCCATCAAAGCACCACTTCACCACATACACATCTTGAGTGATATTTTTCATGGGAGTTCAATCTAATTGTGTTATTTAAAGGGGTAAATTTAATTAAAACGTATGGTAGTAGGTTTTCCATTATGGGTCCATATGCTATAAATTATTGCTAAGAAGTTTTAAACCCCTAAAATCCTTGTAAAACCCTAAAATATAATTGATGGAATAAATATGCCTAAATGTGAATTAAAATGGAGAGTTTCAGCCTTTAAATATTTCAGGGTCATTTTTAACTCTCTTAACCATTTCCATAGCCCATTGGTTGGCATGTGCATGAACCTTGTTCTACGAACTATGTCCTAAAAGGATATTTTGAGCCTATAAGAAATAAAATGAAAGATGTTTTCTTATAAAATGATTTTTATAATGGAAATGGGGTCATAAAATTACTAAATAACCTTATAAAAACCATCTATAGGGGTATTTGTGATCATATTTATAGTCAGATAGGTTTGGTTGTTCAAATAGAGAGTTGTGTACATGCAAACATAGAGTGAATGGATTAATCAAGGTAATACCATGACTCTAAAAGAATTCATAAAGGTCATTCAGGTCCTACATAGTGTATAATATCCTTTAAACTCATCATGAGTTTAGGATACTAAAGAACCATGGATACACCTATCTTGGTCTATTGACGTCATTAAATAGTGTCTTCAAACATGGGTAATAGGAGATAGAGTAAGGTCATGAAGGAAATTAAAGTCTCTATATACATCATAATAATTTTTTAAAAGAATTTTATGTGAGATTTGAGATATAGGAGAGGTGGTATGGCTGATAATTTTGGCCTTAAGATAAAAAACACTACCTAGAAAACTTATTTCTTAATAGAGATGTGACTTTATATGCTCAACATGGTATGGATATTTTGCATGGGAGGTTGGGAACTTTGGGAGATGTATAGAGACTAATTTACTAATGTTTTTTATCATTGGTTTAAACATTCAATTCCAAATATTTATGAATCATCATTAAGAGACCTGAGTACTCTTAAACCCTCCCAAAACCTTATTATAGACTTGATTGAGAATATTTGAATGAAAAGGCATCCAAAAATATTGAAATTATATAAATAACACCTATATCACTTATTAAATTATTGTGGTTTCATGTCCATGACATTTTTTGAATTGATGGTGTATGTGACATGGAAGAAAACATGGTTTTGAGAGGGAAAAGTGTAAAAATAGAGGTACAAAGTAGTTTTAAAAAGTGATAATCATTGGATAATGAATATTAACACTATTTATACCTATTAAAGTCATAATATGATCATAACCATGATTTTAAGTGACTTTTTGAGTTCATTCTAATCAGTAAATTGTAGGAGTGAAGGATAAGGTGACCTAGTCACCTAGTTTGATATATTTTTAGGTGTTTCTTTCCTAAGATGACCTATTTAATGATATGGTAGGATTTTAAATGTATAAAAATAACTTATTAACATGTTTATATAGTTTCATGTAGGCTTTCAAATCCATCAAATGCAAATATTTAGGCTACTAAACCTAATTAGCTTAATAGACCTACTTAATCAACAAAAAAACATCAAAAATAATGTAGAAAGATGTTGGGAGAGTTGATAAGAGGTAATTAACATAAAAAATAACCTTTGAGTTTAAATCACATGCATATCTGGTCTTTAAGTGGTAATTACATGCACAAGTGGTCTTCAATTGGCAATCACATGCATAACTCATCTTGAGTGTCAATACATGAGTTAAACACCCTTAAGTGCCATGGTAAAAGAGTTATCTAAAAAAATTAAGGTTTATCATGCTTCAATATGAGTTTAAATCATTTAAATACACCATAAAATACCTCATTTCATTTCATAATGTCATGCAAGAGTATCAATGATGGAGACACTTCTTGAAGACTGTTGGTAGCTACTTGTAACTGAACTGACACTTGAGTTAAGGAGAGATTGATGTTTTTTTTTTTTAAAAACCTCTATGCCAAGTTTATTTGTCTTGTCTATTTTTCTATATCTTTAAGGCCTTATGTATTATTTTTTTATCCCTTAGGTTGGTATATAAAAACTATGCTAAAATTGTAACTTGTACCTTGAGTTAATAAGAAAAAAATATTGCAAACTTATTCATGGTTATTAGTGTATTTCTTGATTTTTAATTTAGAAATAAGTGTGATATTTATCTCCTTTTGTAGGTCCTATCCTTATCCTAATTGTATGTTGTCATCCTCTACAAGTCACATGAATTATTAAAGGATATAAATTATGTTTAAGAGTGTTAGTGAGCAATGTCTTTACAAACCTTCATTTTGCTACATTCAAGTTATAGATCTTCCATCCAACCATATAAAATAATCATGTTTAGGATTGTATTATTAAATTATTATTGAAAAGATATTCCTTTTTTATTCACAAGTATACCCAAGAATTTTTTTAACAAAGGATAATTATATAATAAGTGCATCACCATCACTAGTATAGGCTTTCCTTTTCAGTTATCCTTCTAACTCTTTTCACCCCACAAAAAATAGATTTTAGGAAAAGGAGTCAATTTGGTATATTTAGAGGATCTAGCCTCATAATCTAGACATTTGGTCTAAGTATAGGTATCCCAAAACCTATATACCAATATAATGTTAAGCTAGGTTTGAAAGAGATCTGAACAATCTACTTAGTAGGGTACAACTTGGGTTGCTAATAGAATGCAAAAAAAATCTAGTCTAAGGGTTGGTGATGAAACAATATAGGTTATCCACTTTATTTTAACTCTTAAAAACACTAATGAACTAATCATTTATTAAAATACTATCTCCAAGACTCCTATACAATAGTGTTTTACATGAAGGTAATTATTATTGACTTCAACTTGGAGGTTATGGGTGAGAGGCCTACCTTGAGACACTTCCAACTAGGTTACACTTCAAATCTGATCACCAACCTTTGGCACTTCATATAACCTATATAAGACAACTTATAAACATATAAGTATGGAAAATATATGACAATTTAATATTTATACCACTTATACACATCAAAACAATCACATACACACTCTAATCCAATCATGAAGGAGATAAAATAGTCCATTAATAGTTTTAGAGGTTCATCAAGTACAAAACTAGGTAGAGTTTCCTCATTCCCTAGGTGAGGGATAAAAAATAAGGCCTTATGTCCTAAATATATAGAATAATTAATAGATAAGGAGAGGTAAAAATGGCATGGATTTATATATGATAGGTCATAAATTACCATAGTCCACTCATACATTAGTTTCATTAGCCATAGCAGTCATTTTTCACCTCTCTCCATGCATTGATGTTGTTCAATTATCCCCTTAGGCATTGAGGTAGATTGGTGGAGGATGGGTAAGACTTGTTTGAATTCCTTAAGAGAATTATAAAACCTAAAAATGGGTTAGTTACTTATCTTTTAGTATTTATATAATGGAATTGAGGTGTAATTATCCTCTATAAGGTGTTTAAGTAGCCCATTAGTGCTTGTGTATGCTAGTCAAGTTTGAAACTACCTCCTTCTTAATTATGATTATGGAAATTACACTTGAATCCTTCAATACATCAGTTATAAGTCATAATAGATCTATATTAACCCTCCTTAGTCCTTCTATGACAATTTTCATTTATATTGGTTAACCAAGTAGGCCTATTAGGCCTATTAGGCCTAGTTACTTGACTTCTTATGTTTGCTTATCATGAAAGCCTATATGAGAAAATATAAAATTTTGAATAGGTGAGCCTTAGGTATAAATCAACATCCTACATCATTTCATAATCCATGTTAAATATATCACACTTTTAACTTTACCTTTCCTAGTTAACTAGGCCACTTGCTTTTAGAATTTACAGGCTGGCTATTTGGAGGAGAGTTATAGAGGAATTTATAGGTAGATTATTAGAAATCTTAGGATTTTAGGAGATAAAAAAAGTCTAAAAACTTTACCTCTAATGATTTTAAACTTATCAAATAGCCCTATACCCTAAAAACATCAAAAAACCTTGAAAAAGTACCCTTTTTTTATAATTCTATATAGTGTCCATATAGATAAGTACCATGATTAGGGTCTCCTCTAAGTACAATTTATTTTTTAGGTGTTTTTAGGATCATTTCAATGCAATTGGATGCTAATAATTCATTATCTTGTCAAACGATTCGTTACTAGGGTTTAAATAGGGTTTTGGAGGTCTACCATCTTAATGATTATTCATAAATATTAGACATCAATCCAAATATTATGCTCATGGATATTTATTAAATAGATCCCCATAAAACTCCTAAAAATATTAGGGTCCCATGTATCTTATGTGGAGATATGTGAGTGTAAGTTAGTAAACTTTGAGATTTCTACATGTAGTTTGGATATGCTTGTAGTCTTAAAATTTGTTCATAAAGGTAGGCCACTCAAAATAATTCCCTATATCATGTATATTGAGTCCATATGGGTTACAAAAATCCCCCAAGATAATTTTCCCTGATTTTTTTTGGGATGAAATATGTGAGTACTAGAAAGTGTAGTTTAAGGTGACTATGTAAGACTATGGAATTTAAGATGGTGAAAATACTAAATTCAATCATTATTTTGAATTAATATAATTTAAACCACATAATTATTACATGAAAAAAAATCTTATACCTTCTCCTACATGTGTATTTTCTTGGGAGGGTATGAGGATACCCCAAGGTGGTGGTGGGGTTTGAGACCTAGAACATGGCTTCAGGCCTAATGGCCTGGATTGAGTCTTAGAGCCTTGAATTATCTCAAGGTGATTATTTATGTTTCAATTTCCACATTATATCACCCTTTCACACCTTTTTATATCTCTTTTAACTATTTTTTTATTCTCAAATGCTATTTTGCCTTCATTATTTCATATGTCTACCTCTAGATGATAGTACTAGTCTGAGTGTTTGATATTAGTGTGTTAGGCCTGAGTGATATCCTTATCTATTAAAATGATGTATTTTTTAAAATTATACAACATAATATTAGTACCAAACAACACACTTAGTTTTAAATCCTTCATCAACTCAGTTCTCTGTAGATTCTCATATAATAGTCCTAGGGTTTACAAGCAATCATGTTTATATAACCCTTGGTGACCGAGTTAGTGACTTTTATGATTTACCTAAGTTTACTATCCTTATGAAAATTTATTATGTCTCTTTTCCCTCTCCTTTAGGTTTTTTTTAACTTTCTAATAGTCTCAAACAAGTATATACCTTCAATTCTAGGTGTTGGTCTGTTTAGGCCTTTTTAGGTATAACAAGCCCAATAGGCCTTTAAAATATTTTATCCCTCTTAAACATTAAAAAAATTGGACACTAAAATCACTTTATATGTAAATTAATGGACACCAATTCAAATTCATGATTCACCTATCTACAGGGTCATACATTCCAGTCCTTTTTGTCTGACCTTAACTACTTGGTTATAGATCGCCATTAGGCCTGTTTAGTTTGTTAAGACTATTTGATGTCTTAAAGACTAATCATATAGTGGAAAATTATAAAATTAAGAGATTAAGATCCATTTAATCTATTTATATTATAAAATTCCACCTCTACATAATATTCAATACAACTACACCTTCTCTAACCCTACCTATAGGTCTCAGCTTGGTTCTTGACTATGTATAGGTGTGTTTAGCCTTTCCTTTACCCGTTTGAGATCTCCATCACCATAAAACCCTTGTATCATTTCCATCACTTCCTCCTTATATTCCATCAGGATTTAGACACTCCCTTCAATATTATTTCATAGTTCAACCTTCCTTCTTGATCTTGACTATAAGTACTTTGTTTAAGCCTAACTAGGCATACTGATTTAACAATTTTTGGAATAATGGAGTCTTATTAGTAATTTAGTTAAAGAGTTGAGTTGACTAAATCACTACATAATATTTAAATAATTTAAAAACTAATTTTTATAATTTATTTTACCTTCTTAACATTATAAAAATAGTAATGAAAGAGGATAAATGTAACTTATCTTAAAACTGGGTTGATACGGTTGAGACAAAGGCAGATACCAGTTATACAGGACTAAGATAGTGTCATGAAAAGTGATATAGATTTTTTTTGATGAAAGGATAAGAGCACAAAAAATAGGACACTTTATTATCTGGTGTTATAGTCTATGTCCTTTTATTTTTTTTCCAAATTGGTCATACAGATTTGAGTATTTTAGGTTTTTTCTATTATCCCTGTGTGAACCTACTTGTGAAATTTCAGATCCTGAATATCAATGGAGCACTTTGTAGAGAATATTTAATCTTAAAAACATAGATATTTATTATTACTAAATGAAACTTGAGAAATATTAGGGTTAGTGAGTGTAATATGTAGTGGACATGTATCCATACCCCTTATGTGGGCAAGTTGCCTACATACCAATACTTCGAAGAGGGATCAAGACATATGTAGTTCTCCCACTTGATGTGATTTTTGAAATAGTTTTATGTATATTAAAAAATTCTAAGCTAAGAGTGCTTGAGATGACTAGGGACTGGTGTGAGGGATTGAATATGCTTATAGCTATATTAGATGGTTGTATGTAGAGAATAGGGAAATTTGCCTTGGTGGTTTTTCTTGTATTCTTGCTTCATTTATAATATTTTATAACCCATTCTAAATGAAATTTTAATGGTATTTTTTAAAGATATATTGGTCATGGGTTAAATGCATTCACACTAGGCTGACATAATGAAAAAGACGAATCAAAAGGAAATGATCATCTAGGCTTGAAATGTGATTAGATAAGAGCACTGAAAATAGGACACCCTAAGGTCTAGTGCTATAGTCCAAGTTGGGTGAAATTTTACTATAGGTATGGGACCTATGGGGATGGAATTAACATGTGAAATGTATCCTAGCTAAGCTATAATTAGGTCTCATAAGTCTATAGATGACTAGGAATAAGCAAAAAGGTGTCTAGAAGGGTCATGAGGGCATGCAAGAGGGACCTATGGGTTAGGTGTCACAAGCTTCACTCAGGCTACTGATTTTTAAATTTTATATGACTATATTTTCCCCCACTTTATTCTAGTGATGTAGTAAAGCAAAATAATAGGATAAAGGAAAAGTATGAAGTGTACCTAAACTTACCTATAAGGGTGAAGCCCATGAATTTGTGTGATGTTGGGTGTGCAGAGAGAGAGCACATTGTGAAGTGTAAATATTAAAGAGAAAAAAAATAATATATCATTTTTAACTAGATATGCTATATCTAAAATAATATTGTAAAAATTTGGGTAAGAGAGAGGAAGAGAAAGGAATGAATACAACTCACCAGGTATGTGAACTAATACAAAACCTATGGTGATGCTGAGTGATGTTGGATGATGTTGAGTAATAATGGGTATGTGTTTTACAAAGAGTACTATAATGAATGAATTTAAGCACTCAATTCCTTGAAAGTGGATCAAGAATGCAAAGGCTACCACTAAGTGAAGCTATATGATCATGTATATGCTAATCAATGTTTGGACTATATGTCCAATCCCTCTAAGTAGGTGGCTCAAGAAAATAAAGGCTAGCTAGACCTTTGCCTCCATCATTGACTCATGAAATGAAGCTATAAACTAATATTAGTATGAATATGTGTCATATGAGATGGATCTTGAAGCTCATGAAAGATCTATAATCTGATAATATGGCATAGATATTTGAATGTGTATTAGAAACTAGGCTAATATTGGACAACTATATAAGGAAGAGATTAGGCTTGTATGAAATCCACTCTAAAATGATGCCAACCACCTGTAGATGGAATAAGGCATACAAATGCTGAAAATGCCTAGGTAATATACTAAACTTAGAAAGAAAAGAAGTCAAATGTGTTGTATACATTACCCCTAATCATTGGTGTCTATAACATGGATTTTGATCTAGAAGTTATACCAACTACCCAATATAAAAATATAAGTGAGAGCCATCATTACATGCATGATGTCTAATATATTTGGATTCTTTGAGAAAAATTATACTAAAACTACTAAATCTAAACTAATCTATATGTGAAAAATTGTAGTTGAGATTACCTTTCTACTTATTTATAGAAAATATAGGTTTTTATTATTTGGACCAGCACCAAAAATAGGACACCCTACTATTTGGCACTATTTTCCATGTTTTTCACTATTGTCCTTTGCTAAAACTAATGACTATTCTATAATCATCACTATTTTTTTAGTTTATTCTACCTAGTTTGACCTCTGATTATTGTTATGAGTGTTCTAAAAACTAATTTTTTGACTAGTAGGAGCTTTGATCTCTATAACAAAACCATTATTTGTTTCCCCCTCTTTTGAGGGTAGGAATTAAGACCCTATAATGACTACCCTCAAAAGAAAGAGCCTTGCAAGTGTGATATGTTGTGAAATACATGATACAACAATGATTGTCAAAATGATGTCTCAATATATGACATAGTTCGTATTAGAGATTATTAGATCAATAGGGGTATGCCTAGATAGATATAACAATGTAATAACATGTGTAATTACTAAATTGAAACTAGAAATGTTAGTCGTTAGTTGTTAGGAGTCATGGAGCATGATTTAAATTATTGCATCCAAGATAACAATAAAAATGCATGATGTGGATCATGTCATTGTAAACAATTGGAATTAAACAAGAAAAAATCACACAAGGAAAGAAGCATAAAAGAGTGGCCAAGGGGCCAAGAAAACAAGGTACATGGGCACATGTCATTCAAACCAAAAATCAAACATACAAGGCATGTTTAAATGCCACATAAACATATAATTGAAAACAATCAAGGTTGACACAAGGGCCATAGGCACATATAAGAGTACAAGAAAATAAAATTGGAAAATGTCCTAAGTCACACATAAAAATAGAAGCAAATGAAATTTGAAAATGTCCTAAGGAACATAAAGGAGATAAAACAAGATGTGAGAAATGCAATCACATCTAGCTATGTAAAACAAGAAAGGAAGGCATGTAATATACTAGAAATACAATCGCATATAACTAATCAAAGCAATAAGTGAAATTATGAAAGACATGGAGTAAAAGACTAGGTATATGATAAGAAATACACAAGCTCTATATTAGTGAATGTCAATAGAGTAATCTATGTAAGCTAGTAAATAATGTACATCAACATGATAATTAGAATGTGTGGTGTAGGAATGACACAACCTCGATGGTGTAGTCATGTATAAGATCCCTCAAAGGGGTAGATATATCAATGTATGTATTGAATGTAGAAGTAGGATGCCCCCTCATATGGGTAGAGTGAAGCAATCAAGGATGTAGATGTCACTACACACACTTAAAGAAGATCAAGTGAAGCATGGTAATGTAGCTAAATCGATAAACAATAGCATAAAACAACAAATGTAGGTCTATCATGGTAGTATAAATTCAAAACATGGACAATGGATATAATTAAAATATTTTTGGTGTTTTTGATTTATTTGAATGTTTTTATATTTTGAAATATTTGAATGTTTTTGGATTTTTGGTATTTTTGGTATAAGTTATGTACAATCAATCATGAGGAAAATATGTACAATAAATTGAAAAGAATCTATGTATAAAAAAGGCTAATAAGAGATGATATTAATCGATGAGTCTCATGGGAGACTCCTTATCATGGTGTCTTATATCAAGGAGAGGGATCATGCATGATCATGAACCATGATGGAAAGGCTGGGATCGTGGCTCTAAAAGCTATATATGTTGTATGTGATCTAAAATATATGTAGTGAAAATTGACTATGGGGTTCCCTTATAACTCTAAGAAGTAGATGTAATTTTAGGGCTCTTAGGGACCCATCTAGTAGTAGGATAACCTCTCTAAACATGTGTTGTCTATGTGTAGAGGTATGAGATCTTAATGATATTACCCTAGGTGTAAACACTATAGTTGGAAGCTTTCTATAATTTTGAAAATATGGTTTCTCTAAAAGAGACCTTTATGGAAGTGTATGAACTCTCTGTGTTGATGATTAAGGCCTCAATTGTGTTTAAATATGAATTTGAGGAAGAATTGAAACTGGTAGAGAAACTAAAATTGGTGGTGGGATTAAACTAGTGACTACAAAATAGTAGATGGCTCTGAAGTGTAGATTGGTAGCTCATATAAAAATCCACTAACCATAATAACCTAATTAGTGTGAATGAATTTCATGCATCTGTGAACTATATAAGTTACTTCTTGAATTTTTTGAATCTATGTTTGATCAAGTAACATATCAAAAACTATTACACTTGAAACAATATTAAATGGTGTGGCCACATGTGTTGGACCAACCTATAAAGGAAGTAAAATCTCACCCAATGAACTTTATATGTTCCCATTGCATCCACTAATACTATGTCCTTTAGGGTAATATCTTGATCTGAATATCCCAAATGCTAAAATAATGGCATAGTTCACATGTTCACATTGGATCCATTATCTATGATAACACTATGAATGGGATGATGATTAATGTAAGCTCTAATAAAGAGTGAATGATAATCTAAATCATCCTTGATTATATCTTATTCTAAGAATGAGATGGAAGTTCTAGCTAGAACTCTAGAATTATACACACCAATCATGTTGCTAAAAGGATGTGTCTCAACTAAAGGTCCCTGATATGTAGTTGGTATAAAATGTGCATTATATGTATGGTGAACACATGATATATCCCCTATCTCTTATTTATAATGTTGTGGGAAAGGATCTAAAAATATTTTTAAAGCTTTGTCTTGTGTTTATTTTTCCTAAGGAGGATCAATTGAAGTGTCAAGATCAATATTGTTACCATTTATCAAGTCATGTATCTTGTGTTTCAAACTGATGCATCTATTTGTTGTGTGGCCTAGTGCCCTATGAAGATTGAAAAATGAATTCTAATCATATCCCTATGGAAGAGTATTTATTGTATTAACCTCCCAAATAAGAGGGAGAGATATGATATTACATTCTAATAACTGCTATAAAACTCTAGCTAGAGATACTAGTAGATTGGTAAAAGTTTCCCAAGGTGGTATCGATAAAATAAATCATTAAGGGGGATCTGAAGATGCATTACCTATTAGTTTATTTTGAATTTTTATATCATTGACCTCTAATTTGTATGGGAATTTGTTGTTACTCTTGTTTGTTGTTTTAGATATGATTGTGTACTTGATTTTCCCCATTGAAATTAGTTTGACTTCCCTTTCTGTTACTGTATGACACAACTCAGTGAAGGAAGAAAACCTTTTGAACATTATTATCTCATGAAAATATGATAGAGGACTCTATTTGAAGAGATATTATAACTCTTGATCAGCCATGGGGCTAGTCATCTTAGCCAAGATAATCTTATATCAAAGAACATAATCTATGAGATGCTCATTTGAACTTTGTTTCTATTGTGCAGCTTAGGTATAATAAACCTTATCACCAATTTTAATGTTGAAATGAGTTAGAAACATGTCAACTAGAGGATTGAATGCATTTATTGATTAATTTGGTAGACTATAAAACCATTGTAGAGCATAATCCTTTAGAATATATGGAATTAGTTTGGTTAGTATCAAATCATTTGGCACATAGTCTAAGCATGCTACATGAAAATATATCAATTGTGTCTCTATATCACCCTTTCCATCATAAAGAGTGATCTTGGATTGAATAAAACTTGGTGGCAAGGGTGTCAAATCAATATGATGTGCTAATGGTGTATTTAGTAGAGTAAAAGAATCCAAGGCCTATGTAGATCTAGAGGCACCTTGCTTAAGATGTATCACCTTGGATTGAAGACATTTTATCTCTTACACAAGGGATACCACATTGGGAGACAAACATGTACTAGCCATAACTAGTGGTGCCTCATAGGAAGTTTGGGTTGTTATAGGGGGTTGCCGAGACATAATTTCCCCCATAGTATAATTTGTAATTATTTTATTTTTGATTTGAGAAGATTGACCATTTTTCATTATTTTTTCCTTTTTTATTATTTTAAGCATGTCAGCTTGCATATCAGGATGTTTAGTTAAGAGTTCTTGAAGTTCCCTTTTATTAGTTTCATCAAAACCAGTGTATTAGGCCATTATTAAAGTAAGAAAACAGACTGAAATTTGATTGAATTTTTTGTAATAATTTTTAATATGAAAAGTTTTTTGGATTGAAAGTAAAAAATATAATAAATGTAAAGTCTTAAAAATAGTAGACTATAAAATACATAAAAATGATACAAAACTCATAAACACGTAAGGCCATACCTCAAAAGAAATGGGACCTAGTATATACAACTAGGGTTTTGAAAAATGATATTTTTACAATTACTAAGGAATTTTGAAAATTATTGTGAATTTTTTATTTAAATATGTAAGTATAAATTAGAAAAATATTGGAAAATTTTGGAAGGAATTTTCCCTAGGGTTTCTAGGGATTTTGTGTGTAAAAGGACCTACTAAATTTAACTAGGGTTTGGAAGAAATAATTTTTAAAATTAATATGGTAAATTTTAAAATTTAAATAGGAAAATATGATATAAATATTCAATAAAAACTAGAAAAATGCTAGAAAAAATAGAAGGAAATTTTTCTTAGGGTTTCTAGGATTTTTTTGCATAAATGAAGTAAGTCAGGTTCACCAAATGATTTAACTATTTTGGGAATATTAGAGTCTTATTCCTAATTTAGTTAAAGGTCTGAGTTGACTAAATTAGTAAATACTATTGAAATAATTTTAGTAATAATTTTTATAATTTATTTGACCTTCATAACTTTATAAAAATAGTAACGAAAGGATAAATATAACTTATCTTAAAACTAGGATGATACAACTGAGATAGAGGTTGATACTAGTTATGTAAGACTGGGATAGTGTCATGAACCACAATCTAGATTTCATTGATGAAAGGATAAGATCACCAAAAAAAAGACACTTTAAGGTCTAGCACTATAGTCTAGGTCTTGTTGCTATTGTTCAAATTGGTCATAGAGATCTAAGTTTTCTAGGTTTTGTCTATTGTCCCTATGTGAGCCTGCTTATGAAATTTTGGATCCTAAATATCAATAGAGCTCCTTGTAGTCTATATTTAATCTTAAAACATTAGACCTTTATTGTGCTTAAATGAAACTTGAGAAAAATATTGGATTAGTGTGTGTAAAATGCATTGAATATGTATCCACACCCCTTGTGTAGGCACACTACCTACATACCAATACTCTGAAGAGGGATAAAGCCATATGTAGTTCTCTCACTTGATGTGCTTTGTGAAATAATGTTATGAAAATGCAAAAAATCCAAACTAAGAGGGCTTGAGGTGACTAGGGTTTGGTGTGAGGGATTGAAAATGCTTGTAGATATAATGGATGGTTTTATGTAGAAAATAGGGAAATTTACCTTGGTGGTTTTGCTTATATTATTACTTGCTTTGTAATATATTCCAACCCCTTCTAAATTAACTTTGAATGGGATTTTATAGAGATCTATTGGTCATGGGTTAAATGAATTCACACTAGACTGAAATAATGAAGAAGAGGAATAAAAAGGAAATAGTCATCAAGGCTCAAAATGTGATTGGATATGAGTGCTAGAAATGGGACACCCCATTGTATAGCACTATAGTCCAAGTTGGGAATTATTGTCCTATAATTAAAAGACCTGGTGGGATGGAATTAACATAGGAAAAGTAGTTGGATGAGATAGAATCAGGTCTACAAAGTCTATAGATGACTAGGAATAAGAAACAAGGTGTCTAAAAGGGTCATGAGAGCATGTAAGAGGGACCTATGGGTTGGGTTTCACAAGCCACACTCAAGCTACCAATTTTGACATTTTATATGACTACACCTACTGATGTACTGAGGCCCTTTTATCTATCTCAAAGGACTAGGTTACTTAGAGTGGGTTAAAGGTCTTATAAACTAAAAAGGATACCCTCTTACCTTTTTTCTTGCCTTCCTTATTGATCACCATGTAGGGTTCCATACTTTCACCTACTAGTAGATTTACATGTAGGTAACTTTCCTACCTATCAGGTCTATGAGTGTGAACATTTGAGGGATAGAATAAGAACACTCTATTATTCTCATAATTTTAATATTTATGTTCATAAACTCTTTTTTATCTTATTTATCCTCAAAATAGGGTTCCTTGTTCAAGTTTTCCTCACTTACAATCAAATTTATAGGTGGTTCTCTATACTTAGACTATATGTATACCTCACTTGAGGGGTGGTTTTATACCTCTTTAAAATAGATTAGTGTGATAATGGACTTTTTTTCTATTATAACCTCATAAATCTTCCTTAAAACCTCTTAACCATTTGAATTTCTACCATTTCATGACTTAACCTTATGTACACACCTTGAGGTCTTTGACTAATCTTGCCTTCTCTTTGAGTGATTCTAGTGTGTGGTTCTTGATGGACCCTATCTTATTCAAATCATCTCTCATGCCTTTTAATATGTCCTAGGATTATTTAATTTTATTTAATTCCCTCAATACCCATCTCATATACTTCCTCAGTGAACACCTCATCTTCTTGTTTAGACAAAGGCCTAATATGATTATGATAAGTCTATCTTTGCATGGTGGTGTGAGAGTGAGGATGGTTAATGTGTAGGGAAAATGATGAAGATATGGAGAATAGTATAGAGTATGGACCAAGGATGAGCTATGCCTTTTAGATAATTTGAATACTTTCTATAGGTACCCTATTTCCATTTTTAAAGGAGATCAATCAACATCCAAGATAGTCACCTTAAAATGTGTCTTGAAAGGCTAATTTTGATTGATGACAAGACTTGGCTAAGTATGGAAGGTAGAGTATATTTAAAAGGATATTAAGGGACCATTACATGCTTGAAAACATCCCTCTCTTCCATATTTATGCCATAAATGCTCTGTAGTATAAGTAAACTTGTCTACAACCTACAAAATGAAGAAAACATGAAGTTTAGCTTTCTCACACAACCCACATTTGTGAACCAAGGGTGGAAGGTGATATATATGCTCTATGAGGACCTAAATAGTGATGTTTTAAAAAAAATCCTTAATAGTGCACCAAAACCATTATTGTAAGGAAATTACTTCAAAATAAATTAGAATAACATAAATATATCCAAATATGACTGAAATATATTAAAATATATGATAATAGACAATCCATTTCGTGGGAGAAACCTCCACAAGCTTTAATAGGAGTAGAATTCATAATATGATGTTAAATAATTACCCTCTACCTCTTATATATAGTCTATCTAGGCCATGGTTACTCCATAGGCTGACCTACTAACCAAATGAATGCATAGAGAAATGTGATATAGCATCCAAGAGGGATAAGTAATCCACAAGTCATCTATTCCTATCCTCATACATGTGATAGTTTAGGGACCTTCCCCTTCAAACCAATGTTGTACTCAACATTGAACAACTCTGGATGTTATTGCAAAAAATATTCACCTTCCCAAGTTGCATCTTCACTACTCAGGTTCTTCCACTTGAACAGATATTCCCTAATCTCTCTAGTTGTCAACCTCTTAGTACGATTTTGGAGGATCTTCTCTAGTTCCAAAATGACTCATCCTTCTTCATCTAGTTCTAGGAGTTCTATCTGGGCTGAAACTATCTATCCAATGACCTTCAAACATGAAACATGAAATATTGGGTGTATGCAAGATGAATGAGGTAACTCAAGCTTGTAAGCCACACTTCCAATTTTCTATAGAACCTAATAAGGGCCATAATACTTAGGATCAAGTTTATTGTCCTTTTTCTATTACTTCAAGGACATCTACTTATAAGGCTGCAAATGAATAAATACCCAGTCACCCACCTCAAAAATTTCTCTCACTACGGTGTTGATCTGCTTGTTACTTCATCCTGTTTTGTGCCAAGGCCAAATTCTCTCTCAAACTAGCCAAAACCTTTTGTTAATGTTAAATGTGCTCCTCCACATTTCAAACCTTGGTTTTCACATTTAATTAATAAGTGATAGAAGGTGGATGGTAACCATATAGTGCTAGAAATGGAGACATTTTAGAAGAGGTATGGAAAGATGTGTTATACTGCCATTCTACAAGTGGTAGCCATTTAACCCAATGTTCCTATCTATCTAATACAAAACAATGGAGATACCACTCTAAACATTTTTTAACCACTTCTATTTGTCCTTCAAATTGGGGTTGGTAAGATGAGCTATGAGCTAGTTGAGTACCCAAACAAGAAAATAGTTTAGTCCAAAAATTACTAGTGAAAATAGGATCATGACAACTTATAAAAATTTTGGGGGTTCCATGTAATTTGAGAACTGCTTCCAGAAAAATAGTTGTTACTGTACTTGATGAAAATGGGTGTGAGAGAGAAAAAAAATGGGCATATTTTGTAAGCCTATCCACAATGACCAAGATAACATTCTTACCTTTATAATAAGGCAACCTTGTGATGAAATCCATGGAAACCTCCTCCCATCTTTGACTAGGAATTGCTAATGGTTGTAACAGACCTGGGGTCTTCATTGTCTCACCTTTATTATGTTAGCATATCAACCATTTTACCACAAAATTTTATACATCTCCCTTGAGTCCTTCCCAAAATAATTCTTTTTTAATTTTGTGATATGTTTTTAAGAACCCTGAGTGTCCCCCAAATAGAGATGCATGCAACTCCACAAAAATCTTATGCTTAAGCTCACAATTTTTGCACAAGTATAACCTACCCTTATACCATAGGACATTAAGTTTTCTTTCAAATTTTTTAGAGGCTAAATTACCTTGTTGGATATTTTGAATCTCTAATCTGGATTCATCTACCCAATCTACTTGCAATATGGATATTGCACAAAGTAATAATTCTATGGATGTATCTCATCTAGATAGTGCATCTACTACTACATTATCTTAACCCTTCTTATAGATGATTTCAAAATCATAACCCAACATTTTAGTTACCCACTTTTGTTGTTCCTCAGATGATAATCTTTGCTCCAAAAAGTATTTGAGACTATCATGATCAGTTTTCAACTTATAGTGTCTACCCATCAGATAGCGCCTCCATTATTTAATAGCATGAGGAATGGCCATCATTTATTTCTCATAAATAGGTTTTTATAGATTCTTACCTTTGAATTGATGACTCTCAAATGCAATGGGTCTTCCTTCCTACATTAGTACCACTCCCAACCTAGATCCAGAAGCATCACATTTAATAATGAATGTCTTTGAGAAGTCTGGAGTAGCCAAAAATGGAGTGATACACATAGCTACTTTTAGTTTCTCAAATGCTTTGGTGGTGGCATCATTCCAATGGAAGGCATCCTTCTTTAGCAATGTAGTGAGTGGAGCTACTATGCTGCCATAACCTTTCAAAAATATTCAGTAGTAACCTATTATCCCTAAGAACCCTCTAAGGTTTATGAGAGTTTTTGGCATGGGTCATTCCATCATAGCTTTGATCTTCATGGGATCAACTTTGACACCTTCATGGGAAATAATGTGACCTAGGTAATCTACCTCTTTTACTCCAAAAGCACATTTGGATGGCTTCTCATAAAGCTGATGCTTCTCCAAAACTATCAACACCTATTTCACATGTTGTAGATGTGCTTGCCATGTCTGACTATAAATCAATATGTCATCAAATAAAACCAACACAAACTTCCTTAGAAAAGGCATAAAAATAGTTTTCATCAAGCTCTGAAAAGTAGATGGTGTATTCGTAAGACCAAAGGGCATTACCAAAAACTCATAATGGCCCTCATGCATTCTAAAAGTAGTTTTATGAACATCTTCATCCTTGATTCTAATTTGATGGTATCCCAAGTGAAGGTCTAATTTTGTGAAATAATTAGCACCATGCAACTCATCAAGTAAATCATCAATTACTAGAATAGGAAACTTATCTTTGATGGTGTACTTGTTGAGTTCCCTATAATCTGGGCACATCCTCCATGTGTCATCCTTGTTTCACACCATGACCACTGGTGATGAATATGTACTTTGGCTATGTTTGATGATCCCTACCTCCAACATCTCATGGACCATTTTTTTTATTTCACTCTTTTATGCATATGGATACCTATATGGTCTGATATTTGGTGGTTGACTCCCTGGAAGTAGTTGAATGGCATGATCATGCTCTCTTATTGGTGGTAGTCCTTTTGGCATGGACCCAAAAATAGATGGGTGGTCATCAAGAATCATTTATAGATCAGGATGTGTAGATGTTTGTGTGGGTTGAAATAATTCCCTCTGACCCCTTTTTTAGTAACTTGGTCATCTGATGTGAACTAACCAATTATGGATATTTTGCCTATAATCCATGTAGTTCAATTTTCTTACCTTCATAATGAAAGTGCATGAATAGTTCCTAAAAGTTCATCTCAATGGTACCCGAGGTTGTGAGCCATTAGACTCCCAAAACAATGTCTATGTTACCCATGGGAATAGAAAACATAGGAGAATCAAGATTGTACTCACCCATAGCAATCTTAATACTATGGCATTTGCCTTAATAATTAATTGTGCCACCATCTGCAATCATGACTTGAAACTTTGGTATTGGGTAGATGAAACTATTCAATCGAGTGGCCAACTTATGGTTGATGAAGTTATGTGTGCTCCCTGAATCAATCAACACTATCACCTTATGTTTCTTGAGGAAACCCACCACCTTAAGAGTTTGTGGAGTGGTAATACCTAAAAGTGCATGACAAGAGATTGTAGGTTAGGAATTTTTAGGTACCTCCTCTATCTCTTCCTCATCATCATTGGAGGCATCATCTTCTTCTTCATCTTCATTAGATCCTTCAATGTAGAATAACTTATTCTCAACACATCTATGTCCTTTGCTCCACTTCCTATCAAAATTTAAACATAATCCTTTTGCATGCTTCTCTTCAATTTGCTATGGGGTCAATCTGGTAGGTGGAGGAAATGTTGGTGTCGATATCCTACAATCTTTGAAGTGAGTAAATGGCTGTTTCTTATTGGCTAAGAATTTTTCCTTAGCTTTACGTGCCATGATAATAGAATTATAAATCTTAAGTGGATTAAACATGCATACCTCATGTTGAATGTGGTCATAGAGTCCACCCAAAAATAGGTCATTCAAGTTCTCCTCAGAAATTGTTTCCACCGCTAAGGATAGGTTCTAAAAATGATGAATATAATCCTTGATGGATCTAGTCTATCATAATTTTTCTAGTTGGATAAAGTAATTCTCTATCATACTATTGCCATAGTGTAATTGTAACTCCTCTATAAAAACATACCAAGTGACATTGAGAGACATCTTTTTATTTTGTGCACACAACCATCGATACCAAATGAATTGATTAGGTTCAAGATACAAGGATGCCATGGTAACCTTCTATCCACCTGGGATATAATGTAGATCAAAAAAATTCTCCATTTGGTTGATCCAATTGAGTGGATATTTTCCATCAAATTTGTGCATATCCACCTTTGGTAATAGGTTCCTCTGTGGTACTGTAGTTAGATTTGAAGTAGACTGGTTGGGAGAACCACCCTAGTGGGGTTGTGAAATAAAATTAGCTAGATGATTTGACTGATTATTTTTCAAAGTCATTATGATATCTACCAAAATTTCTTGTATTGATTTCATATTAGATTGTATGCCTTGCATCTCACTCTGAATGCCTTGCACACTATAGTTAAGTTGGCTCACTTTAGGATCTATGTCAGAGAACTCTAGTACAAAGGGTCTAGTACATCCCCCTTCTAAATCCATCTCTTCCTTATTAGGATTTTTACCTAGTGTTTCAACACCATTTCCTTAGCCCCAAGTTTGTGGACCTACCATAAAAGGGCTTTATGATGTTGACCCTGATTGGCACTTTTTGACCCAAATTTGACCAAGTGATTTTGGAATTATGTCGGCCTCAAATCAAAACATATAAATAATATAACATATCCAAATTTTTCTAAGATTTTCAAAAATTTAAATAACTCTAAAAAATTCTTTGAATTGTCCACTATAGAGCAATTTTATTAGTAAAATAGATCCAAATAATCTGAAATTTTAATTGAAGATTAATTTAATTATTTATCACCTCCAGTAAAAAAATTACATATAATTTCTCAACCATTTTTCAGACGTATCCAAATTTAAAAAATTAGGTTTTCACCCACAAGATTGCCCAAATTGCAGCTCTGATACCACTTGTAATGAAATTACTTCAACAATAAATTAGAATAGCAAAAATATATCCAAATATGAATGAAATATATCATAATATATGATAATAGACATGCCACTTTGATGGGGTAACCTCCACAAGCTTCAATAAGAGTAGAATTCACAATATGATGTTAAACAATTACCCTCTACCTCCTATATATAGTCTATCTAGGCCATGGTTACTCCATATGCCAACCTACTAACCAAATGAATGCATAGAGAAATGTGATATAGCATCAAAGAGGGATAAGTAAGCCACAAGTTGGATATTCCTATCCTCATACATGTGATAGGTTAGGGCCATAGCAATTATATTTCTAACCCTTGCATAAATTAAGAAGCTCATTGGAGTGCCCAAATTGTTGAAATTCATTCATAAAGTATAGGGAATGAACACATATAAAAATTCCATGGATAATAAGGTCAATATACCCCCTTATTTTGACCAAAGTTTTAGATATTAATCTTCTCTCTCCTATATAAAATGAATGAAAACCTAAAAGTTTCCCTGGACTACCAAGGAACTTAACAAGAGAGAGAGGAATGGTTCTGGGCCTATTTAAAAAATTTTAATCGTGAAAATTCTCCAAAACATTTTACATAAGCTCATATACAATCCTTGACTCCCATGTAAATGTAACTGATCATACAAGTTTGTATAACCTATTAAAACACTTGAAAACCCCATCTTTTTTGTATTTTCCCCCATGTTTTAAGCTTTGAACTACTATTGGATGTCATGAGGGAAAACATGGGTCAAAAATAATTTTAAAACTAATGGTATGGCAAGGGAGGAGTTGAAAAGCCATATTTTCCCACATGTGGGACCTAATTGATGAGTGAGAGTGAAAATGAGTCTTTTAATGAACCTTTATGAATATGAAACCATTCAAACATTATTTATAATATTAGTGAGGCCCTTTTAAGACCCATTTAAAGGAAATTTGGCATCAAAACACTCTCTTTCCTAATTTTAATAGTACAATGTAGACTCATATGAGGCATTTAAGGGGTATTTGATGGATTTTAAGGGTGAATTAAGGTGTGAATTAGGATTGGATGAGTAAATCATGAATAATGACCTTAGAAACATTATTTTACTTCATTTCATGACCTCAAGTAGGGTTTAGACACCTTACATCCCATTAGAAAAGCTCTTCATTCTTGAAATGGCTTAGACAAGTTTGAAACCATGAGAAATGGAAACATTAAAATTTAAAAATTACTTTAACTTTGTCAAAATATCATTAATCTTTCCAAACACTATTTAGACCATACTTATAGACCTCCAAGGCACCTTGACACTCTCTTGATCACTTCAAGGGTCAACATTACCAATGCTGCATCACCAATAGACCTTAACATAACTATGACTTATGAAGACCTTTATAGAAGAATATAACACAATATGAGACCTTAATAAATGATAATAATGTTCAAATTGAGACCAAATAAGACATCACCCATGCTTGAGGTCACCTTGTAAAAGCTTGGGTGGGTGTCATGGGAATTTTTTGGTTGTAGGGGTTAGAATTTGGCCTTGAGAGGCCAAATTACCAATAGTTAGTTTTGATACATTATCAACCCTTAGAGAAAATACATACTAATGACTTACCACTTCCATTATGGTATGGTATATAGGTATAGAAACCTAGTATGATGTACATGCTCAATCTTAACTTGTTTACATTCTAAACATCATGAAATAAAACTAGCTACATCTTTCTTAATTCCTTTCTAGAAATATAATGGCCTTAGCTCTATTAAGGGCTTAGTCACAACTAGATTCCCTGAGTAAGGAGGATTGTGTAATTCCTTGAGTACTACACTCCTCAATTCTCCTTATCCAATACATAAATCCTTTCTATGTACCTCAACAAATCATTATATTTGAATTTGAATCCCTCAAACTTAGGATATTGAGCATTTTGAGCTAACGTAAGCTTTACATACAAATAAAATTCATCTCCTAGAGATAATTTCACCACTTGATCATGAGTTACTCCTAATAGTAGTGAAAAATGTTATATACCTTCAATGAACAAGGTCATTTGTAACCCTATTGTCCTTGCCTTTAATGTATTTAATTCCAAAATCATAATCTAACAAGAACTGTATCCGTCACTTCTAATATGCATTTAGGTTATGTTGGATGAAGATATACTTAAGTCCCAAGTTATCAATATTGAGCTCAAATGGTTTTCCCAATAGTTAATTCCTCCAAACCTATAATGCATGAATAATTATAACTAATTTTAGATCATGTAAGGCATAATTTACCTCATATGATTTTAATTGTCTAGACTCATAAGCTACCATAAAACATTCTTACATGAGAATTTCCTCCAAGACCATCTCTTAAAGCATAGATTATTACCAATAACTGACCATTTGAATTGAGAACTCTTAACACTAGTCCTAAGGCATGTCTTCTTTTTAGCTCCTAAAAATCTTCCTCACACTTTGATGAACATGTAAACTTCTATATTTTTTTTTGAAGAGAGGTAACTGGATTTGGTATATTAAAAAATTTTAGAACAAACTTCCTGTAATAAAAATCCAAACCCATAAAACTCCTAACTTCATAGATGTTTTTAGGTGATGGCCATTCCATAATGGGTTTTATCTTTGAAGGATCTACATATATTCCTTATGTAGATATAATGTGCCCAAGGTAATATACCTTTTGTGAAATAAGGCACACTTTGACAGTTTCCCAAAACAATTATGCTTCCACAAACATTATAGAACTAAATTTAAATTATCTATATGTTCCTCCTCAAATCAATAATAGATGAGGATATCATCCCAAAAGACTAACAAAAAATGATATAGATAATCCATGAACACACTATTCATGAGATTCATAAATGATGACGGTGCATTTATTAGCCCAAAAGGAATAAAATTGAACTCATAATTCCCATATTGAGTTCTTAAGTCTATTTTTGGAAAGTCTTCCTCATGAATCCTTAACTGATGATATCTTTCTTGAAGATCAATCTTTGAGAAAATTAATGATCTATGCATTTGATCAAAAATATCATCAATGCAAGGTAAACAATACCTATTTTTTATTGTTTCATTATTCAAAATCCTCTAATTAATACACAAGTAAAGGGTTCAATATTTCTTCTTAACAAACACAATTGGTACACCCCATGGTGATACACCTAGATGAATTAACCCTTTAGATAACAACTCTTGAAGTTGAGCTTGTAACTCTACTAACTTAGTTGTAATAATTTTATAGGGATATTTAGACTATAGTTTAGGCCATAGAATTATTTCAATTGAGAAATCAAAATTTATTTTAGGGGGTAACCTAACAATTATTTAGGAAAAACATCTCGAAAATCTTAGAGAAAAGATAATCTTTTATAGAAGGTTCCTTAGATTCCTCTATCTCATTTATTTTTATAATAAATGCTTGACACCCTTTTCTCTAAGTTTTACTAAACTAAATTAAAAAAAAATGTCTAATCTTAAACTCCCTCTCTACTCTTGAATTTGGGTTTGACTACCCAAATCATCAAGGAATTCAACCCATTTATGTAGATAATCTATCTTGGCTTTATATTGAGCTAACTAGTTTAATCCTAGGATCACATCATATGACCCCAATGGAGATTCACATAGATCTACTACCATAGTGAATTTATGTATTTTGACCTTAAATTTGACCAAACATTTATTGACCTTAAGCTTAGATTCATTCTCGTATTGAATTGACTATGCATTTTCCATAACTCTAGATTTTTTAGATAACTTGTTAAGCATAGTAAGAGCAATAAAATATTTAGTAGATCTAGTGTTAGTAAAAATTAAAATTGGTTGACCAAATAAAGTACTTGATAGATTAATAGTAAAACCTTGAAACTTAGCTTGACATTTATCCATATCTACATGAATTATTTTTTGGAAATATCCCTACTATAAAGTATAACCCTTATTCTTACCATATGATTTTCTTCAAATGCATTCCATAGTGTAATGATCACCTCCACAAATGAAACATCCCTGAGGTGGTCCTTTCCTTTTAGACTATTGATTTCCCCTAAAACCTCATTTGAGATGATAGCCTAGTTTTTTTTCCCTAAATCACTACTAAATTTGTTATTTTAATTCTTAAATTGGTTTCTAGAGTTTTCACTCTTCCAATTCTTATTTTTGAAAGTTATTTTTGGACCTCTAAACTTTTTAGTGAATTTATCTCTAAATTAAGCAAGTGACTTTAGCTTCTACTCTTGATTTTTTTCATTTTTGAATAATTGATCCATATTATATGGCCCATGTACATCCACTTCATACCTAATTTTGGGTTTCAATCCTATAATTAATTTCTTGATGTGAAACCTCTTGTCGATATGATATTGAGGAATGTAGTTTATGAGATTAGTAAATTATACCTAGTACTCATTCACTATAATATATCCCTAATTTAAATTCTAAAAATATTTTAGCTTCTGATCAAGATAAAGTTGGGGAAACCATCATAATCTGAACAAAGTCATGAACTATTCCCACATGGTAATTGTAGAGTCAAGGTTCATATCTAATTAATTGCTTTCCCACCATGTAACTGCTTCACTAGTAAATTGGTAATCTTCCAAAATTATATTTGTGACCTCATAATAATTTTAAATCCCAAAATAATTTTCCATCTTAGTTATCCACACTTTAGCTCCATCTCCCATAATGCTTCCATCAAACTTGGGTGGATTAAATTTATTCATATCTCATGTATGCTCAGTATCAACATATGTTATTTCATATTAAGATACCTCCTCTTGCTTATGTTCCTAAGGAATTTCTTGCTCAAATTTTTTTTATTCAACTTAATTCTAATTATCTTACTTAACATGGCCATGAAATTCTTGTTCAAGGGCAGCTATACAATCCCTAATATCATTCATGGCTGCAAGAATCTGATCAAGCTTTATATCTTGTTTAAAGAAAAATGATTTTAGTCAATTTGAGGGTTAGAATTATTATTATTTTATGTTCCCTCACCACCTAGCCTTCATCATGAAATTCTTATTTCTGATTATAGAAGAATAAGAATATGTTAGTAGACTCGTTAACTCTAAGAATTTAAACCTTAGACTGATACCACAATATAACAACCCTTTAGGGGTAACTAGAGTTAGGTTAATTTATTAAATAAATTTAATAATTAACTTAGCATTAATGATCCCAAACTTAATGCATCAATTGAGATAATCTAAGCCATTAACCAGAAGATTAAGTGTTTGATTCATCTAGCTAGTGATCAATATAATATGTGCTTATTTACTTTCATAATTTTAATAATATAAAGTACAATAATAATCTAAGATAATAAGTAATCAAATCGTGATTAAATAGTAAAATAGGTACAAATATATTATATATTATTACTATTTTTCAAAATTTATAATAGATAGTACAATTATACAATGTTTCACAGAACATATGAGTCTCAAAGAACTTGTTAATATCCAATAATAATCTTGAGTAAAGCCTCTATCAATTGAATACTATAAGAGGATGGAGAGTATCATCTGAGTGATCTCCCACACCAACCATGGACCATTGATCCCCTTCACAATCTCCCAACAAGGAAATGGCCCTCCTTTCATGGATGGGTAGATAGTGATAGTGTGTAAATTGAGAATGTAAACTAGAAACCAATGTGTTTTAAGATAAATATCACATGCATCATATCATAGATAAATATATTATAAGATGAAATTGTGTAATACATACAAACTAAATTAAATAGGTGAATGACAATGTTCAAACCATAAACATTGCTTTGGAAAATGTTTTAATATATTCTTCTAGATCACAAGATCAATCAATTTCATACACATTACTCATTTGAGAAACTCCAATCTACCTATTAATGGCACTAAGTAAGTACATTAATTATGTTACACCTACTTATTTTATGTTAGTAATATCATATAAGCATAATAATGCTAAAATATTTAGATTTCATACACACATAGATTACATAATGAATGCTATAGCATATATGAATACAAGGACATCATAATACTTATAATAATTAATTATGAACATCTAAATACTATAATTCTAATAGATATTTAATTAGCCCTCTTAAATCAAACCACTGATTTCTTTAAACATAAACAATATTAATAATATTTTAATCACAATCAGAATTTAATGATCATTTACTTACAAACCATATTCCATATAGGTTAATATTTCATTAAACTAATAATCTCAAAACATATAGAAACACTTATCTCCATGATAGTCATTTCAATCCTCAAAAATTATTTTATAAAATTATAACATATTCACTAGTAAATAATCATGTAATACTTGTCAATAAGTCAAACAATGTTTGATTCTAGGTAAGCTTCAAATTTAATTTAAAAGAAATAAGTTTTATATTTTAATTCCACATGTGAACAATGTTGTTTCTAAAATTAGCTTGGCTCATTTTTATGAATAACCCCCTATGAAACTTGTCCGTTTCATCTTTTTATCTCCCTCAATTCGTTCTTCGAGACAGATTTCGAATTCACTCTCATCTTGGCCTCAAAACGTGAGTGGTTACCATCTCATCCCAGCCAATTTTTCCTTCCCCTAGACTCCTTCTGGAGTTGGTCTTTTCTCTCATTTTCCCTGTAGGGGTGGCAAATTTCACTGCCTCTACATTTTCCTTCATTTTTTATCCAAGGGCAGCTAAAATTGCCGCCCCTACACTTTTCCCTACAAGGGCAACAATTTTTGCTGCCCTTCCTTGTGTTTTACGTCCCCTTTTCACTGCCTATGCAGTGGGCGGTAAATTTGCCGCCGATCGCCGTAGGGCTGTTTAAGGCAATATTGCCGACGTCGGTCGATATGTCTGTCGTGCTCGGCAGATATGCCAATGTCGGGGGATATGTCTGCCGACGTTAGTGGTTTTGTCTGTCGTGCTCGGCAAGTATGCTGATGTTGGCCATGTTCACCGTCTCCGATCTGCCGCCTGTGTTATGAGCGGCAATTTTACTACTAACTGCATCTGCTCAAGGTCTCTTCTTCCTATTTTTTGTGCCCACTCCCCTTTTCTTCCACTTTTTGACCTGCTCACGTCTCATCCTTTTCAAATGCATTTCCCTGATCATGACCAGCAAATGTGCAGTTCTCCCAGATCGCTACTTTCTTTCCTTGATTGCACAATCATGGTTCCTACTGTGGTTTCTGTGAAGGGCCCCTCTTCATTAATTTTTTTTTAGCAGAAGTTCTTCTGGGTCACTGAAGTTTCTCTGAAGCAGTCCAAGACCATGAAGAAGACTGAAAATAAAGATTGATATCTTAGAGAAAGATCTTGGCAGATGAAAAGAAATGAAGGATCTCAAGAAGAGCACCCTGATATCTATTGGTGCCATCTCCATCAAGGACTCCTATGTTGAGATCAAGGAGTCACTAATCTTCAAAATCTAGAAGAGATGATTTAGAGTTTCAAGGAGATGATTCAAAAAGATTTTGAAGAGAAATCATTCTCAATGTCTTCGACAGACAGTATTTTAGATGCACAGTTAACTTTGGAGAATCTAAAATCCAAGTTAACTGGCCATGCTAAAGCCATCACAACATTGAAAGATGCACTGATCAGAGCGAGAATCATCTCCAAGAATGCAGCTGTGCCAGATGTCATAAGAATTCAAGCATCTATTGCCATGTACGATGCTTATCTAAAGAAACCTGGTGGCCAGAACTGATTCTCTCTCTCTCCTTCTTTCTTCTTCTATCCTTATGCACTTCCATTTTGTGCAAAGTGCATGTAGTTTTGAAAAATGTAATTACGTGTAATAAGTTTGAAAAAATATCTAAAAGTCAAAGATGAGTCATCTTTGACCAAGATATTTTGTATATTTTATTATTTTCTATTTTTGAGGATTTTCTCCTTATATATAGTGGAGACCTCATTTGTAAATGATCTTGGAGAAACTAATAGCAAAAACTCTGCTAAAATTGAAGCAACTTTTGAGACTTTGTGCTCAAATTTGTAAATCATATTCTGTTGAATGAATGAGAAGCAGGTTATTTCAGACTTTGTGTTGAGATTGTTTGTGTTATTTAGGAAATAGTTCTTATGTCCTTTTTCCTGGTAATCTCTTCTTCATCTAATTTGATAAGCAAAGTGGGTGTGTTTATTTTGTCTAAGGGCATTTCTAGAGGGTAGAAGGTAGACTTTGTGCTACTTTTATCTTTAAGATTCAGTTATCTTTTGTAGTTTCAGGTGAAGACTTTGTACTTCACTTTAATCTACGTTTGTACTTGTTCCAGATCGGTGAAGAAGCTACGAAAGAATTTGTGCTTGCGTGAGCATTCTTGTGAACTCTGTTACTACAGGTGATTTCTTATTTTCTATTTAATATCATTCCTGAAAGAAGAGGACTGTTGTTAGCAATAGACCAAGATTTTCCCTCTTTTGTTCCTTATACATTACCTCTGAAAAAAGAGAGGTATATGCTATTATACCACCCCATGTGTTATTTTTTGCTTAATTATATATATCCGGCATGCAAGTATTAATAGGGAACCTCCCCTTGATGAGAGGAGAGATTTACCTCGTCTAGATCTAGTAAACCCATACTCTTCGTGGTGTAAATCTCCCTACGTTGTGGCTGATATACCCATTTTGTCATCAGTTAGTTGACGACAAAATATTCACCCAACAAACAATATAAAACATAATAACATACATATCCCTCCATGTAGGCACTTAATATTGAATAGTCACTTAACCCCATACAAGGATCAACTACATAAATATGTATATATAATGTGTTTATACATATATATAAATACACACACACATTCGAAACACCTTGAAACAAAATAAATTGCATCTTTATTAATTTCTTTCCAAGAATATAATGGCCTTAACTATGCTAAGAGATTAGTCACACATGGATGGCTTGAAGGAACATTGTGTAGTTCTTTGAGTACTAAACTCTTCAAATTATCCTTATCTAGTACATAAATCATTCCTTTGTACTTTAATAAACCAAAGTATTTGAATTTGAATCCCTCAACTATGATTCTAAGATTTTGAGCCAATGCAAGCTTTACCTATTTGTAAAATTCATCTCTTGGAGATAATTTCACGATTTGATAATGAAAGGTACTCTTGATTGCAACCAAAGTTACTATATACATTCGATGAATAAGGGCATCCAAAAACCTATTTTCCTTTCCTTTAATCTAGTCAATATCAAAATCATAATCTGACAATAAATCTAACCATCACCTCTAATGCATATTAAGGTTAGGTTGCATGAAGATATACAGTGAGTCCCAAGTTATCAGTCTCAAGCTCAAACAATTTTCCCAATAGATAATGCCTCTAACCTCTAAGGCATGAATAATTATAGCCAATTCCAAATAATGCAGGGCATAATTTTACTCATGTGGTTTTAATTTTATGGACTCATAAGATATAATATAACTTTATGACATGAGAAATCCTTCAAGGCCATCTCTTAAATAATCAGTTATTATCAAGTGTTAAGCATTTGGATTGGGAACTCTCAACACTAGTGCTAAGGTAAGTCTTCTTTTCAACTCCTAAAAATATTCCTCACTCTTTGTTGACCACACAAACTTCTAATATATCTACTAAATAGAGGTAATCAAATTTTTTATCTTAGAAAAGATTGGAAAAAAATATTGTAATAACCTATCAGACCCATAAAAATCCTAACTTTAAGGACATTTTTAGCTATTGGCCATTCCATAATGGCTTTAATATTCAAAGGATCCATGGATATTTTTTCCATATATATAATTTTCCCAAGGTAATATACATTTTTTAAATAAGTCACATTTATACAACTTCCAAAAAAATTTATGCTTCTTCAACCATAACATAACCAACTTCAAATGCTCTAGATGTTCCTTCTTAGATTGACAATACAAGAGGATATCATTTAAAAAAACTAATATAAAATGATCTAGATAATCCTTGAACACACTATTCATGAGATTAATAAATGTTGCTAGCACATATGTTATCCCAAAAGGAATAAAAGTAAACTCATAATGTCCATATCAAGTTTTGAATGCTATTTTCAGAATGTCTTCCTCATGAATCTTTAACTAATGATATCCTACTCAAAGATCAATCTTTGAGAAAATTTATGCTCATGCATTTGATCAAAAGATCATCAATGTGAGGTAAAGGATACCTATTTTTTATCATTTCCTTATTCAACATCCTATAATCAATACATAGGTGAAGGGTTACATACTTCTTCTTAATGAACATAAATGTTTCACCCCATGGTGACACACTTGGTCAAATTAACCCTTTAGACAATAGCTCTTGAATTTGAGCCTTCAACTCCACTAACTTGGTTGTCATCATTATATAGGGGGATTGAGACTATGGTTCAAACCTTGGAATGATGTTAATTGAGAAATCAAATTATTTCTTGGGGGTAAAATTGACAATTCTTTAGCAAAAACAACTCAAAAATCTTGGAGAAAAGGATAATTTTCTATAGAAGGTTATTTAAATTCTCCATCTCATTCATTTTTACAATAAATGCTTGACACCCTTTTCTTTGAGCTTTCTACAATTGAATTATAGAGATCCATCAAATCTTAATTTCCTTCTTTGATCCCTAAATTTGGGTTTGATTATCTAAATCATCAATGTATTCAACCCTTTGAAGTAGACAATAGACCTTGGCTTTGTGTTGAGATAACAAGTTTTTTTCCTATGATCATGCCATATGACCCCAATAGAGTTATAATTATATCTACTACCATAGTGAATTTAGGTTATTTGATCTTAGGTTTGACCAAATATATATTAACCTTAACCTTATATCATTCCCATATCGAAGTAACCATGCATTTGCCATAACTCTAGATCTTATAGATAACTTGTTAAGAATACTTGGAACATTAAAACACTTAGTAGCTCTATTGTTAATCAAAATTAAAATTGGTTGACCAAATAAAGTACCTGATATATCAATAGGGAAGCCTAAAACTTAGTTTTATGGTTATCCATAGCTACATGAATTCTTTACTAGAAAGATCCCTATTGCAGATTGTAACCCTTATTGTTACCATATAATTTTCCCCAAGTGCATTCCCTAACATAATCATCACCTCTACAAATGAAACATCCCTCAGGTGGTGGTTTCCTTTCAGACTACTAATTTCCTAAGAAACCTATTTTGAAACCATTACCTATTTTTTTGTTCCTTGAATCATTTCTAAACTTGGCATTATGATTCTTTAACTAGTTTTTATAGTTTTACTCCTCTTCCATTTCTACTTTTTGAGAGTCATTTTGGGACCTTCAAACTTTTTATTGAATTTTTCTTTGACCTAAGTGACTTCATATTATTCTCTAGATTTACTACCTTTTTGAAGACTTGATCCATAATGTATGGCCCATTCACATCCACTTCACATGTAATTTGGGGTGTTAATCCCATAATAAATTTCGTGATGCAAAACCTTTCATCTACCTGATACTGAGGAATTTACTTTAAGATCTTAGTGAATTATTCCCAATATTCATTCACTATAAGGTCTTCCTACTTTAGATTGTGAAAATATTTTATCTTATGATAAAAATAAAGTATGGGAAACCATTGTGATCTAAACAAAGTCATGAACTATTCCCACTTGGTGGTGGTAGAGTCAAGGTTTATATCTAATTTCTTGTTTTTACACCATATATTTACTTCACCAGCCAACTAGTAAGCTCCCAAAACTACTTTTGTGAGCTCAAAATAATTATGAATCTTGAAATACTTTTCCATATTAGTTAAACACATTTTATATCCATATTCTAGAATAGTTTCATCAAACTTAGGTGGATTAATTTTTTTCATATCTCATGCAAGCTTAGTAGCAACATGTGCTCTCACATCTTGAGGTACCCATTGAACAAATTTTGACCTCAAATCAAAATTGGTCACCCCCTCTAGGATGAAAATTTCATAAGATTATCATGTGGTCTTTTCATGCCTTATATGGTCCCTAAAAATCTTCATAATAACTTATTATCACTGTTTAATGTTAGTTTAGAGAAGTTAAGGTAATGTCTTGTTTTGGTCATATAGTGCTCTACACATTTCATGGAGAGATAAGTCCTGGTCAAGTGATGTCATAGGTTTTTAAGAGTTTCTCAAGGTTATTTAAAGTCTTATAAATCTTATAAAATCATTTAATGATGTTTTTAAATGTTTAAGGTTCATTTGAAAACTTTAAAGAAATGAAAAAGAGAGAAAATGTGAATTTTGGCTAACTTCAATGTATGTAAAATATTCCCATGTGAAAAATATGTAAAACACACCTTACAAGGAACTTGAAGTGGTTACATAATTTCCACACCTATAATCAAGTCGGAAAAAGGTCAGAATCTTGAGTTTCAATGCCTTAGAGAGGATTTAAGAGATTATACAGACTTTTTAAATTCATTTGAAGGTAAAAACATTAAATAGGTGTCAGTTAATATTATATAGGCAATAAAAACAATTATAATAAGTTCCAAGTTAAATAGTTACATAAATCTCTCTCTCTCTCTCTCTCTCTCTCTCTCTCTCTCTCTCTCTCTCTCCTCTCTCTCTCTCTCTCTCTCTCTCTCTCTCTCTCTCTCTCTCTCTCTCTCTCTCTCTCTCTCTCTCTCTCTCTCTCTCTCTCTCTCTCTCTCTCTCTCTCTCTCTCTCTCTCTCTCTCTCTCTCTCTCTCCTTTGTTGCTCCATTCACAAGCTCTTGAAGGTCATTTTAAACTACATGGTACATGATGTATAGGTGGATTTTGAGTCTAAGATTTTATCCAAAGTTTATGAGTCATATAGGATTCTAATTTTTGGCATTTATCATTATATTTAGTTCCTTATTTCTATGAATAATCACTAAGGAGATAGGCTAATTTTTAGAGACTTAAATCACTATAGGCTAGGTGTTATGTAACTCTAATACAAGTGTGAACTCTTTGGTTGCATGAAACCAATTGGAATGAGTTATCATAGGTATATATATGTATCATACACATACATTAACCATTTTGGCATGTTTGGATGGTATTTTGCCAAAGAAAAGCTTCTCTTGTGCATAATCTACAAGTTGATTATCATGGATTCTATTTGATCTAGTTTTTAAAGTTTATAAAGGTGTAAAAAAGGCATTTGTTAATGTTTTTATCCCATTAAATTCAAGTGAAACTCCAAATCACTATTTATGCTAGTATCCAACATCATTCTTTCTAAATAGTTCATAATGTTCCTCATTTGATGACTATGTCAAGATTGTTACATAAGGATGTCTAAAAATGATCTATTTTACATTTTTCAAGAGAAGTTAGAAGCTATAACTAATATATACTCCATGAAAAATTGGTGAAGATTGATTTTAAGGTCAAAACAAAGCTCATACAAGTCTCTTGTATTAAATGTAGACCTACAAGTCCACCTAGACCTATAGGTCCTAATTTTAGATACAATCTTCCAAAAAATAATGAAAAAGAGAAAGGACCCTAGATTAAGTATAAGAATATAATATGAAATATTTTATTGAATTCACTCAAATGATTTGTGAGTGCAAAAATGGTCAAAGAGATAGAATTAATAGCCTTGATACATACACATAGGTCTGCGTACGAACCATAAAGCATGTTTTGAGATGAAGAAATGTTTGATAAGAGGTATAAGGAATATAATATGTTAAGAGATGATTTACAGAGTTCAAAAACCATTGGGTCAGATAGACTACTTGAAATTCAAGTGATGGATAAATGACTGAGCTAACAAACCTAGCAAGACACTTTTATAAGACTATGTGGGGAGATAGTGAAAGCAACAAAGTTTTAAAATGATTTGGAAAGTATAGTGGAATTAAGGGTAGTGATAAAGTGACCATAATGAAGTTTGGATTTTGTAGTTGTTAATGTGACTTGAAAGACATAGACCCAAACCTCTTATAGTCAAATAAGAGATAATGAATTTGAAGTATAGAGGTTTGGGTAAGTTGAAAGGATCTCAATATATTAATAGTTTATAAAGAATTGATAAAATTATCATGACTCATAAATAAGTCCTAAAATTTTTTAAAATGTAAGAAGACACCTAATGCACACTTATAGGTGGTTAGGAAGGGATATGATAGTTTCAAGCCTAAAATGAGGAGTAAGGTGCATGATAGAAAGTCCTGAGACCTATCTCAAGTTGATAAACTATCATGAAAATAAATGAAGATCCAAAGGAATCATGATGGCATAATCAAGAATCTTGACAAAGCCTAACCAAACCCTACTTAACCAGTCACACATAGTCCTTGCTATATGATTATCTTTTTAGGATTTTATGTTTTCTTGAGAAGATAGAGGTCTATGTGAAGTCTAAGATAAATTTATACCATTTGAGGAGAGTATCATGGTGATAATAGATCCTCATATAAATTTCAAAATCCACTGAATATTGGAGAACATTGGAAACTTTGTCTGCTTAACTAATCAAACACATTAGGCCTATTTGAATCATGAAATGTTTTGCCTAACTGGGTAGGTAAAAAAATTAAGAGAGGGAAAGGTGAAAGATTTGAATATTTTTTCATTGAGGGAATGGAATCCCATTTTGTTTCTTTGACATAATATTCAAACAATGCAAATCTTGCCTATATAGCCAAGAAGATTACACACATAGTCCTAATGAAGTCCATGAGAAGAAGATGCTTGCTTGAAAGGTATTTAGGTATGTGTGAATTTTGAAAAATGTAAAAACATTTTAAGATGGTTTAATTATAATTTATTATCCCATAGCTCCTTATAGTTCATTTGAAGTGAAGATATAAATTAGGAAACCCTGTTCAGGCCTTAAACAAGCCTAAGTGCATGCATAGACCTACAAGGTAGTCAGTTGAGGATATGGGTAGTTATTTAGAGTTGGGATTAAAAATTGGAGACCTTTAGGATATGAAAAATAAATTAGTGAGGACCTAAACTCCTAACAATGATAAAAATGGAGAAACACATTAAGTTAGGGTAAGCTGGCTTAACAACCATAGACTTGACTAATGAGATTGCAAGGGATGTGATGGAGATAAAATGGTTGGAAAAACTTAAGGGAAATTAAACTAGGTATTAATTGACCTCCTTAAAATTCTCATATTCATAACAAACCTTAGGATGTTACACACATGCCCCAATTTTCCTAGACCTCACTAACACAACCTGTAAACTCATAATGCTATCAACTTTTGCTCATACATCACATGCCAAACTTCATGATGGATCAATATTTTAGGCATGAGGAGGAGCCATTTTATACTCAAAATTCATGGTATTTCTTATTTATGTAATTCCTCTACTTTATGAATAATCCTTAAGACCTTGAAGTACTTTCATGATAACTAAGAGAACTAAAATGACAAGATGAGAGAGAAATAGATTTATATACCTCAAATGGATTGGAAAAACTATGAATGACCTGAATCATGTTCAAAAATTCCTTGATAATCATCTTATGTCACTGGTTTATACAATACTATATGTAACTACACAAAATAGGCCAAAAATGTGTTAAAATATTTAAATGCAATAACCATAGATCTAGAAGAGATTTAATGAGCAAAGCATAACATAATTAGCTCAGATCAATAAAACAAAACATAGATATTTATCTTTGGAAAAATCTCAAAGAGGTAAAAAACCTAGAAAAGTGATATTCAATATTGAGAATAATATTAACCCTAATACATCAAATCTTATTCATCTCACTCACATAAATTCTTCACAAGTTTGTCTCAAACAAGTATTTACCACATGCAAGAATACTTGAATATTTTTATGTTCAAGAGATATTTTAAAATAGGAGTAAACCCTATTTATAATGATTCACGAGGGGATGTGATCATTATGAAAAAAATGGGTCTATACACCCTGATAAATCCAATTAATAAACATTTGGTAAATATTAAATAACTATAATAAGATTATTTATTTTCCTGAATTTTATACCTTGAGGAAATAAATAATATATTATTATTTATTTAATTACTTACCAATGTAAGCCAAAGGTTAATAATAACCACTTATACATTAATCTTTCTAATGCTCCCCATTATTGATAAGTGGGGATAAAAGTCATAGTCACCATAAAGGAATTATACTATGTGCAAAATTTGAAGGATTTAAAAACCTTCAACATGCCAAAAGTCACCTTTTGAAATAAAAAGAATTATAATCCATAAAATACTTGAAATTAAGTTTAGGCTAGCATGATTTTGATATTATATGTCAATGTTTCTCATGAATAATAACTAAGCATATTTGGAGCCTTTTATAACATAAAGACCTCCATTACAAATTATGATTTTAAATGTATTGGGGTACACAAGTAAAATGTCCACATGAAGTTTACTTAATCAAATAACTTCCACATGAAGTTTTTACAATTATTTAAAAATGAGAATAAGTATAGAGAAGAAGAATAAACACGTGGCTATTAGGAAGTGGCATTGGAATTCACACTCCCCCTCCATGGCAACTCTGAGAAGCCCAACATTACATGAAACTGATAAAACTTAGTATCACCAAGTGGTTTTTTTGAAGATATCTACCACTTTTTCATCCATGGGATATACCTACAAATTAATATCACCATTGAGGACTTTCTCTTAGATAAAATTCACATGAACTTCTATACATTTAGTTTTTTGGTACTACACTAGATTTTTTGCTAAAGCTATACAACTTTGGTTATCACAATGAAGGATGGTACTCTAAAAAACATCTAAATGAATTTCTCCCAATACCCTTCATATCCATATGGATTCTTTAGTAGATTATATATCATTTTTTTACCTATATTTTTTATAAGAGAGAGAGAGAGAGATAATATGTTCTTTTTTGCTACTCCAAGTGATATCACTTGTACCAAACTTAAATACATATCCAAAAATAGATTTGTGATCTAAAGTATCACTAGCATGGTCAGCATCACAATAACCATATAATTTAGTATTATCAATAGAAGAATAAAATAAACCATAATTAATTATTCTTTTGATATAACGAATCATACATTTAGCTAATTTCCAATGATCAAAGTAAGGATACTACATAAATCTAGAAGCAACACTAATAGTATATGAAATATCTAACCTAGTAATGGTTTGATAAATCAAAATTCTAATAAGCTATCTATACAAATTAGGTTAAGTTTTTTCACATGTAGGTTTACGATCAAGTTTAATACCAACTTCAATAGGAGTAGTGGTAGATTTAAAATCAAGCATGTTAAACTTAACAAGAAGATTATATTCATACTAAGATTGTGATACAATAATTGAATTTTTATCTTGAAATATATCCATTCATCAAAAATGATGTAGAATACCTAAATTAGTCATTTTAAACATTTGAATTAGTTTATCCCTATAATTATAAATTAAACCAGTTAGATCACTAGTAATTAATAAATCATCAACATATAATACAATTAGAATCAAATGACCATATTTAAATTTAAAAAAGGGATCATTATTTGAATATCAATTATAAAAACCTAATTATTTAAAAAAATAGTAATCTTAGAATACCAAGCTCAAGGAGCTTGTTTTAGACCATATAGATATTTATTTAATTTTTATACATAATTTTCTCTATTAAGGTTAGTGAAACATTTAGGTTGAGTCATATAGATTTTTCTTCTAAATCACTAGTTAGAAATGCATTCTTGACATTCATTTGGTGGATAACCCAACCATTTTGAGATACAAGTACAATAAAAAGTTTAACAGTATTCATTTTTACTATAGGGGTAAAGGTTTCAACATAGTCAATCCCTTGTTTTTGAGTAAACCTACGAGAAAATAATCTAGCTTTAAACTTGTTAATTTTACCAATTGAAGTATATTTGATCTTATGAATCCACTTAAAATTTATAATATGTCTTTTAGGTGGAGGGACAAGATCCCAATTCTGATTTTTAATTAAAGCATTAAATTTAGCTTGCATAAAAATATTTCATCTATCATCTTGCATGGCTTCCTCAAAATATTGAGGTTCACATTCATACATAATCATTAATGCATGATAAGAATGTTGACTTATAGTTAATTTATTAAGATTATCAACATTAGAATACTGAATTAGGGATTCTACCTATTTAGGTCTTTTAGATTAAACATTAAACTCAGAGGGTTATTTAGACTCTAAGTTATCCATAACTGGATTAACTTACTTAAGGGCATCTATTTCATCACAAAGAGAAACATGAGATTTAGGTTCATCAAAAGAAGAACACTAAAGAGGATCTACAGAGGGCTCACAAAAATATTTTTCAAGAATAAGAACATTCTTATTCTCAATGATCTGATGTGTAGAGGGATCATATACTCTTAAACCTTTAGTCTTACCTCCATATCCTATAAAAATTCAAGAATAGGAATTGGGGTCAAGCTTCATCCTTTTAACTTTAGGGACAAAGATAGAATAAGGACTATCAAAAAAGCTAAGATGAGCCACACTAGGTTTCTTCTTAGTCCACATTTATAAAAGTGTAGAAAGATACAAGGATTTGGTAGGGACTCTATTTAGAGTATAAACATTAGTGTTCATATCTTCAGCCCATAATAACTTAGGAACATTTGTAGATTTCAACATTATTCTATCCATTTCTATGATGGTGTGTTTTTCCCTTTCAACAATACCATTTTTTTTAAGGGAATATGGAGTTATTAATTCCCTTTTAATACCACAACTAATGCAAAAAGAATCAAACTCTTTACTAACATATTCACTACCATTATCATTTCTTAATCTCTTAATAGATAAATCAGAGACATTTTCAACATGAACTTTAAATTTAAAAGAAATATAATATTTATTTTAATTCAATAAGATAAATAAATGTAATAGTATATAGTGAACCATTAAGACAAGTAACTTCTAAAGGACATACAACATCACTATGAATTAATTCTAAAAGATGTGAGGAATTCACCTCATGATTCTTTTGAAAGGAGTTAATATGTTATTTACCACATAATCAACCCTCACGTGTTTTATAATGAGAGGGGATAGAAGGAAGTATAACAACAAGATTATTCATAGACATATCATGTAAAATTATAAAATTAACATGTCCTAATATTTTATACCATAACTAATATTCATTATTTTGTGATGAAAGTAAACATGTAGAAGGAGAGAAAATATATTAACCATTCTTTTGAATACCTTTAACAATCAAGGAACCGGATTGATTTATAATGAACCAACTATATTTAGTCAATGTTATAATGTAATTATCACTAGTAAGTTGAGAACAAGATAAAAAAAATTTAAGCTTAGGTACATAGAAAATTTCACTAATAACAACATTTAAAATTTTTGTTTTTTCATGTTTAGTTGCTTCTAAAAATGAATTATATCTGAAGTTAATTCTTTTAGAGATATCTCTAAAATCATACAAAGTATCAAATAATCATGTCATATGGTGTGATGCACCACTATCTAAAATCCACTCATTTTCATTTGAAGCAAATAAAGTAGCATATAAAGCAATACTATTTTGATCTTGATTATTTTTTTGATTAGGGTTTTGATTCTTCTACTTATTTTGATTAGTTTTCTTTCTTTTGTTACTTTAAGAAGATTGATTGTTAATTATATCCTTTTTTTTATAATAAGTTTCCTTTTTAAGACCAAATTTATCACACAAATTATAATTTCCATTGAATTTATGTTTATGATTCTTATTACCCATTTTCTTGTTCTCATTTTTGTCTCTATTAGAGTTAAGGTTAGATTTCTGGTTTTTATTGTTATCAAAAACATTATTTAAGGTGAGAAGATCCTAAGTGGCATTCTCCTTAGAATAAAAATTGGTCATTATTTTCTCTTCTTGAATCAGGAGAGTAGATAAGGTGGTAGGGTTAGGGATATCTTGCTTACTTTGATACTTAGAATTCAAAATTAAAATAAAATTTCTAAATTTTTTGTGAATATTAAATTGAATGATTAAATTAAGCAACTAATCTTGAATCAAATTAAAATTACAACCATCTAATTGAGCTTTAATGTTCTTAATTTTAGCTATAAAATTCATAACTTTTTCAACACCCTTCATAAGTGTTGTCAACAACTCAAAGATTAACTTAATGATATTTGATAGATGAGTGCCTTTATGTATGAATTCAAGAAGTTTCCAAGCTTCACAAGGAGATTATTGATTACCAATATGGAGAAGGAATTCATCCTTAACACTCCACAAGATAATAAACACAGTTTCCTATGATTTGATTTGAAATGCATTGGTAAGCTCAGGGGTCACATGTCATCTAGATGAGTATTTCTTAGTTCCAATGACAATATTCTATAATTTATGAGGTATGAATTTAGCTTTAACATGAATTTTCTATATGTTATAGTTATTTCCATTAAGCATTTGGGATTTTTTTAAGGAAAAGTGAGGCGAAGCCATCACTTCCCTTTAAACAAGATGGTATCCAAATGATTAAGAAATAACCTTTTAAGTTTGAATTTAAAATTTATTGATAATTAAAACAAATTTGAAAAAGTAAATACACATTATTTTTTTAAATTAAATTTTTATAAATCAATAAATTTTCACAAATTTACAACAAAGCAAGGTATCGTAAGTTTCACAAAAGTACACTAAAAATAAGAACAATTTTATGATTTAACTTTTTTAAATGAAATTTTTTGAATTATTTCTAAAATAAAGTGAATTTTTCATGTAAATATATTTAAATACATAATTTATATGCTAACTAAAGAAAAAAAGTGAAATAAAGTTGCGCAATTATAGGTATCAAAAGAGTCTCACTCACAATGACCACCAAAGCACAATTAATAAAAAAGGTATAAAATCAATAATAATAAGTTTCAAAATTAAAAAAAATTGACCACACCAATATGTCTGAAACATGATTAAACCTTAAAATTGACTAGTTGGATGACTATACTTGCCTAGGTTTAGACTAGATCAAGTGTCGAAAGAAGGACAAGTTGATAGGTCAGGGGGTTTTCACGTGGGAAGGAAGACATGCAAACCAAAAAATGGAATTAAAATTAAATTTATTTTCAATTAATTTTAAATAGAGTTAACAATAAGATAAAAAAGAAAAAAATATAATGATAACTAAACATTAGACTTATCTTTTACAAATTTTTACCAAAAAAATATAATCACCAACTTATCTATAAGTGAATTCAAATGTTTGCATGAAAAATATTATATTTAATTATTTTTATCTAATTTAAAATATATATATATATATATATATATATATATATATATATATATATATATATATATATATATATATATATATATATATATATATATATATATATATATATATATATATAATATTTATTTACTTTGTACGTAAAGAAAAGTAAAAATAAATTACTTATTTTTTTTTTAACTTTTTGGTGAAATAATTTAATAAAAGGTAAATCAAATTTGAAAAATTAAAAAATAAATTATTTTTTAAATATTTGAAAGAAATTTATACTTACCTTAATATTCCATGTAGGTAGAAATGGCACAGGTTGGGGAGGAGAAAAAAAACTTGAGGAAGATAGAGGCCTTCTCAAGCCTTCAAAATTTACAAACCTTCTTGAAATCCTCCCACACTGCCAACAAGCCTTTAAAAAAAAATTGGTGCCAATTTTTTTTCCAAACTCCCAAGGCATATAGGTACATTAATGGAGGAGAGATAAATTTGAATAGGCTGATCCAGAGCTTCTTCAGCCTTGAAAAATTGCACGTGTCCTTATCTTTGCAAAACTAGATGAATAAAACTTTCAGAAGACAATATGATGCATAGAAACTTGAGTTTAATTTTTTTTAAAGTGGTCAGGGCATACAATGATGTCCAATTGTCCAAGATTTGAATAAATTGAAATATCAATTTAATTATTCTATATGCTTGCCAATCAAAATACTCTCCACTAGATCTGATACCATGTTAAAATATACAAATGTAATAAGCACAGATCTACAAGATATTTAATAGGCAAAGCATAACATAATGAGCCTAGATCAATGAAAAACAACACATGTACTTATCCTAGGAAAAACCTTAAAGAGATAAAAAAAAAAAACCTAGAAACATGATATTTGATATTGAGAAGTAATAATAACCCCAATACATCAAATATTCTTCATCTCACTCCTTCTCAGATAGATTCTTCACAAGTTTGTCTTAGACAAGTATTTGCCACACAAAAGAATAATTGAATATTTTTGTGTTGAAGAGATATTTTACAATAGGAGTAAAACCATATTTATAATGATTCATGAGGGGATGTGACCATTGTGAAAATAAAGGGTCCATCCACCTCGATAAATCTAATTAATAAATATTTGGTAAATATTAAATAACTATAATAAGATTATTTATTTTCCAAAAGTTTACAACTTAAGTAAATAGATAATATATTATTATCTATTTAATTAGTTACCAATCTAATCCAAGGGTTAATAATAACCACGTAGACATTAATTATTCTAACAAAAAATTACTTTTAACTATTTGGAAGGATCATAGAAGGTGTCAAAAATTCAAAATTGACATGGAGAATGGAGAGGACATAGTCTAATTGAATCACATGTTTATTTGGAGTTTTTCATGAGTGGGAATATTGTAGAGTCAATTTTTAGACTCTAAGTAGGGAAGTCTAATTGAGACCTAGTTAAGAGAGAGAAATAATTAAAAAGGATACCTCCTCTCACTTTTTGATCCTAGAATTGAACATGGACCTATAATACTATATTGGGTCCTAAAATATGCCTTCATATTTTTATTAACATCCATAATTTTCTCCATGCAAGGATTTTTTCATGATTTTAGGGCTACAAGGAATGAAGCCTAATTAGAGATTTTCTTAGAGAATGAATTATTAGGGATAGTTTGAGATTTATATATGGATTGTTACATTTATAATATGAGTTTAATAGGCCATCCATGAAGATAGGATGAGCTGAAGAAGAAGAATTCAAGTTTTGAGACTTGCATGCAAGATTGGTCTAAGGAGATGAAGAGTCCTCTAGACACCTAATAATATAATGAAGTGATGTGTCAAGGATAACTTGAAGGGGTTAGTTGAGAGGTGTCAAGAGAAAAGAAAAAGTGTAAGATAACTTAATCTAACCATCAATAAGGCCTCTTGTCCTTCAACATGCCAAAGTAAAGGGTAGTTTTAGATAGGTAGTCAAGGTGTGAAGCAAGAATTATAACTTCTACACCAATTAGAGTAAGGGAGTATATTCATAGGAGATACACATGGAATTTAGGAAATTTTGAGTCAATTCCATAACTCCTCTCTCGATTTTAACTCATGAGACACTTGTCAATTCTCTCTCTCTTATGCCCTTCTTCTCTTTTACTTATGTTCTATGGTGAACCTTTATTAGCTTAGTTTTTATCCTCCACTTGGGTATGGAAAAGCCTCACCTATTTTAATCCTTTAATGAATAAATAATAAACTATTTTACTTTTTCCATGGATTATTTCAATTTGCATGTTAGACTATTTGATCTTTCTAAGTGATATGTTTAATTCCTTGGTATGATGTCCTTCTTAGCATTCATATTCAATTTTGAATGTATTTTTATAGGTCTCTTCAAGTGTTCAAATTAAGTTTTTATGAGTTTAGTGACTTGTATATTCACTAGTTTCATGTCATGGCTTCTTATTTAGTCCTCCAAGTTCAATCTTATTTCACAAACCTCCATGACAAATACTTATATAGAAAGGTAGATTTATATTAGTGCCATTTGTAGTTTAATCTCTTATTTGAAGTAAAATTATAATTGTTTGGTAATGATAAATTTAAATTTGGTGCATCACCTTGTTAAGATAGTTTTATTTCATGCTTTTTCTATCTCTTTTCATCTCAACAAGTTAGTAGCATAGGTGATGAGCTTAAATAAATATATTAAGGGAGATAACCCTTCAATATAGAGGTTTACCCCACTATATACAACCCATATAACTAGGAATGATGCCATTATTTCAATCAATTTGAGTAGGCTTAAACTACCTAACCAAGTGTGAAAAATTGAGTGATATCAGTTATGGCATGCCCAATGGGACTAAGGTCTAAAGTTATGTAATAATTATTCATGTGGTCTACCTATCAGCCTTTAGAGGCATTTAACAAACACCAATGGTGAATTTGAATGCAATCAGTTGGTTCTAGTAGCCAAAGTACTTATTATGAAAACTATTTGATGATATATTATTTTTTATTTTGACTCATGAAGTTGGGATGGCTAGGTATGAATATAAATTCTATTTTATACCTCCTTATCAACCTTGCCATGACCCCAACTATGTGCCTCAACAACCATATCAAGCTTGTTACCCTCCTTATGAGTCATGTCTGTCCTATGGTCAGATAATTGTCCCTCTATATGACCATGATGTTGGTGAGTATCCCTTTTTTAAAGAGACTCATTAAGGCTATGAGGAAAATTAAATTCTTGTTAAATAAGATGTACTTCTTATCAGCCTTAACATAACTCCTATCAGCCTCAACATAACTCTCAACCCTATGATTCATATCAATGTCACTTTGAATTCTATAATCCTTATCATCAGTCATATCATCCATAAGTTTATCTTATATTCTCCTTATATGATTCTTATTACACACCTCAATAGCCTTACCATGACTTGCAGTAGTCAAACTCTTCTTTTCTTGCTTCAATTCCATCTCAAGCTAAATCCTTTTTGGCACTTAAGACAAATATTCTAAACTTAAAATAGGTGATGAGAATGTGGGATAGAGAACTTGTTATAATCCTTATTCATCTAATATAGAGGATGAGAGAGTAAATTGAAAAGTTGAAGAATATGCGGAAGTTAGTTGAAGAGGAAACCTAATATGCTATCAATGATGAGCTATATAAAATGATAATTTATAACCAATGGTGGATAAATATATTAGATAGGTGAAAAAATAAAGAGGTTGAGGATTAATTTGTAGTTGTTGAAGATCCTCAAGAAGGCTATGAGGAAAATGAAGTTCTTATTGAAGATCTCTCTCCCATTTCCCAACTCAAATTTTTATGTCTCCAAGAGTTCCATCAAGAAACCTCCATTCAAAATCCCATTCATGATCCATATTCCATACCTCAAACTCCCTCTCTAACCCATGAAACTATTAATCACCCTCCCACCATCTCCCTTATTTAAAAAAAACCTATACTATGGGAAGCAAGTTAAGAGGATCAAGCTATAGTTGCAGCTAAAGAAGATGACTCAAATGTCTATGATAAAGATTTCACTATTGGCACTCCCCTTAGTGAATAAAACACAAATCAATATTATTTAGTAATTAAATAAATGATCTAAATCATTTTTCATCTTCCAATGAAGAGGTTGATCAATACATAAAAGTGAAGCCTTTGGATAGGAACATCACATTGGTTGAGTTGGTTGAATCTCATGAGCATGATCAAGAGATTGGTTGTGAAAAACCAATAGAAAACAAAGCTGATACTAACTCCATAGATAAATAAGGCTTATGGAAAAATTTTAAGGATATATATTATGATTTTGAGGCTCTTCAATGTATTACACCTCCTAATGGTTAGTTTGAATAGACTCTTGAACATGACCTTGATGGTGTGTTTCACAAAGAAGATCTTATGCCATCGAAGCTTGTTAAGGTTAAAAATAGCCTTGAAGTTGAAGACTCTATAAGTAAACAATTTGAGGTTAAAAAATTACACAATGGCCAAGAAAATGAACTTGAATAAGTTTCCTTGCAACCTCATGAATGCATAAAAATACTTAGAATTCTTGATAGCCATGTGGTTATTAAGAAGAAATAAAACATAGGTGATTAGTAGTAGTATATTTAACTCCTTTAAGATATTGAAGGCCTTTGCATGGGTATTTTTCTTATTGAGGATCATGTTCACAAAGAGATTAAACAATGTATGTTCATTGAGGACAATGATGAAGCTTGGAGTGATTATGCAAAGATCCTTGATGAGCTTGTATTAGTTAGTAAGAAATATGATGTCATTCAAGATGCCATGAAGGTTAAAGAATAATGCTTAAATGAATCATCATGAGAGAAATTTTGAATTAAAATACAAGTTCACCTTCATAGGCGACATGTTTACAACTATTATTTAATTTGGGAACATGTCAAGAGGAGTGGTATTCATCAAGGAGATGAATACATCAAGAGCAAGGCTCAACAGATAAATTTTTTCATGCAATCATTAATTTCATGGAGCAAAATTTTTTACAAGATTCCCCTTTGATCTAGGAGGAAGAAGTTGTTTTCAAGTTATTTTTATATAATTAGTTTGCTTATGTTGTTGTTGTGTTTCCTAAATGCTTGATAACACATGTGTGAGTCTTGTTGCTTTGTTTTATGTCTTATTATATTTATTTATCTGTGTTTAAATTTCTAATTAATTTGTTGTGTCATGATCAAGGTCTAGCCAATTCTAAAAACTAAGTGAAAATGAGTCCATTTCCCAATGGAAGGACAATACTACTTATCCATTTAGCATTGTAGGCATGCTACCCTTAAGAAAAACCAAAATGTTGACCAAATTTTGAAATCAAGTAAAAATTAGTCACCTCCTCTAGGATGAAACTTTCATAGGATTGTCATTTGGTCTTGTCATGCCTTATATGGTCCCTAAAAATATTCATAAAACCTTATTATCATTATTTAAGGTTAGTTTGGAGAAGTTAAGGTAATGTCTTGTTTTGGTCATATAGTGGTCTAGACATGCCATGGAGACATAAGGCTTGGTCAAGTGATGTCATAGTTTTTTAGGAGTCTCTCAAGGTCATTTTATGTCTTAATCATATTATAATAACATTTCCTAAAGTTCTTAAATGTTTAAGGTTCAATTTCAAACTTTAATGTAGTGAAAATGAGAGAAAATGTGATTTTTGGCTAAATACAATGTATGTAAAAGATGCCCAAGTGAAAAATACATAAAAAACACCTTCCAAGGACCTTGGATCAGTTACAAAATTTCCTTAACTATTAGAATATCACTCAAATTTTAGAATCTTGAGTTTTAATACTAAAGAGAGGAGTTAAGAGACTTGTAAGGACTTGTTGAAGTCATTTGTAGGTAGAAACATTGCATAGGTGTCATTTCATCTTTTATAGTCATAAAAAATCATGGGAAGAAGTTCTAAGTTCAATAATTTCATAAATTTGTCTCTCTCCTCCATCACTCCATTAAAAAGATCTTGAAGGTCATTTTCAACTACATGGTATAGGTCGTACAGGTGGAGTTGGGGGATAAGATTTTAGATAAATTTTAGAACCCCTATGGGATTCCAATTTTTGGCATTTTTTTATATATTGAGATCCTTATATTTATAAACAATCACTAAGGAGATATATTACTATTTAAAGACTCAATCCCCATAGGCTAAGTTTTATGCAACTCGAGTACAAGTGTGAACTCTTTGGCTAAATGAAACCAATTATGTGTGTGTGTGTGTGTGTGTGTGTGTGTGTGTGTGTGTGTGTGTGTGTGTGTGTGTGTGTGTGTGTGTGTTCGTGTGTGTCTATATATATATATATATATATATATATTGTATGTATGTATGTATAATATATATATATATATGTATGTATGTATATATACATATATATATATATATACACACACATATATATACATATATTTATATACATATATATATACACATATATATACATACATACATACATATATACATATATATATATATATATATATATATATATATATATATATATATATATATATATATATATGTATGTATGTATGTATATATATATATGTATGTATATATATATGTATATATATGTATATGTATATATATACATACATATACATATATATATATACATACATATACATGTGTGTGTGTGTGTGTGTGTGTGTGTGTGTGTGTATCATAAACATCTATTCACCATGTTGGAACTTGTGGATGGTCTTTTAGCAAAGAAAAGTTTCTCTTGTGCATAATCTACAATTTGACTATCATAGATTATGTTTTCTATAGTTTTAAATATTAATAAAGGTGTAAATAAGGTATTTATTCATGTTTTTATCTAGTTAAATGAAAATGAAACTCCATCACCCTCTATGCTAGTATCCAACATCATTATCTATAAATAGTTCATAATGTTCCTCATTTGATGATTGTGTCAGGACTGTTACATAAGGATCTATATAAAAGATCTATTTTTAATTTTTCAAGAGAATTTGTAATCTATAACTCATATATACTCCATTAAACATTGGTACAGATTGAATTTAAGGTCTAAAAAGGTCAAAAAAGCTCATAAAAGTCTCTTGTATCAAATGCAAACCTATAAGTTTGCTTAGACCTGTAGGTCATAATTTTAGATACAATATTACAAACAAGAATGAACAAGAGGAATAAACATATAATAAATATAAGCATAAAATATGACATAGGTCATTGAATTCAGTTAAACCATTTATGAATGCAAAAATGGTTAAAGAGACATAATCAAAAACCTTAATACATATACATAGGTCTGTGTACAAACCATAGAGAAAGTTTTGAGATGAAGGAATGTTTGATTAGAGTTTTCAAGAATATAATTATTAAGATAATATTTTTATATCTCACAAACCATTGGATCAACTAGACTACTTACAAGTTAAGTTATGGCTAAAATACTGAGCTAGCAAGCCTAGCAAGACACACCTACAAGATTACATGGGGAGATAGTGAAATAAACAAAGTTTGAAGATAATTTAAAAATGAAAATGGAATTGAAGGTAGTGAGAAATTTACCATAATAAATTTTTGCTACTATATTTGTCAATGTGAGTTGAAAGAGACAAACTCAAACCTATTACAATTAGATCCCTATAATGGTCACCTACAGCTAGGTGTAAATAGTCAAACAAGAGAGAGTGATTTTGAAGTATAAGGGTTTGGGTAAGTTGAAAGTACCTTGGGATATTAATTGTGTAAAAATAATTTTTATAATTATCATGACTCATAGATAATTCCTAAAAGTCTACAAATTCAAACATACACCTAATGCACACCTACATGTGATCAAGAAGGGATAGGCTAGTTTCAATACTAAAGTGAGGAGTAAGGTGCATGATGAAAAGTCCTAAAACCTATATAAAGTTTAAAAAATATAATTAAAATAAATTAGGATAAAAAGGAAGCATTATGGCATAATCAAGAAGCTAAACAAAGACTAACCAAACCTAGCTTAGCCAATCACACACAATCCTTACTATAGGTCTATCTTTTAAGGAGTTTATATTTGCTTGAGAAGATAGAGGTCTGTGTGAAGTCTGAGAGAAATTTATACCATTATAGAAGAGTATAATGTTGATAAAATATCCTCACATAACTTTCAAACTCACCTAAAGATTGGAGAACATTAAAAACTCTTGTTAGCCAATTAAACACGTTAGGCCTATTTTCCTCATGATTTTGTTGCCTAACTAGGTAGGTCAAAAGTCTGAGAGAGGAAAAGGTTAAGGATTTTAATATGTTTTAATTGATTCAATGGAATCCCATTTTTTAATTTGACCTAATAGTCAAATAATATAAATCCTTCCTGCATAGCTAAGAAGATGCACACATAGTCCTACCTAAGTCCATGAGAAGAAGATGATTGCTTGAAAGGTCTTGAGTTATATATTAAGTTTGAAAAATGGAAAAAAAAATTATGATGGTTTAATAATGATTGATTACATCATACAGCCTCCAAGTTCATTTTAAGTGAAGATAAAAACTTGGAAACCCTATTCAAGCTTAAACAAGCCTAAGTGCATACACATACCTACAAAGTAGTCAGTTGAGGAGATGGATAGTTAGTTATAGTTGGGATGAGACTTTTGATACCACAAAGAGATGATTAGGGATATGAAAAAATATTTAATGATGACCTAGACCCATGACAATGAAATAAATGAAGAAATACACTCAGCTAGGGTAAGTTGATCAAGTTGGCTTAAAAACCCTAGGCTTAACTAATGAGATTATATGGGATCCAATAGAGATAAAAGGGTTGAAAAACATAAGTTAAATTTAATTAGGTTGTCATTTACCTCCCTAAAATTCTTAGATTCATAAAAAACCTCAAGATGCTACACACATGCCCCAACTCTACTGTACCTCACAATCACAACCTACCAACTTATGAGGCTATCATATTTTGATCATATCTAACATGAATAACTACATGGTGGATTAATATTTTAGGAATGAGTAAAAACCCTTATATACTCAATATTCATGTTATTTTATTGTTCATCTGAGTCCTCTCCATTATGAGCAATCCTTAAGACCTTGAAGCACTTTCAGGCTACCTAAGATAGATAAAAAGACCCAATGAGAGAGAAATGGATTTTTATTCCTCAATATGGATTGGAGAAACTTATAAATTACTTAAATCATGTTCAAAACTCCCTTGAGCATCATCTTATGTCACTAGTTTTTACAAGATTGTATGAAATAGTCCAAAAAGGACTATTTTTTAGCTATTTGGAAGGTTTGTACAAGGTGTTAAGACTTCAAAATTGACATGGAGAATGGGGAGGATGTCATATAGATAAATAACACATTTATTTTTAATTTTACAATATAATAATCCTATATATTTAATTTTTAGTCTCTAGGTAGCGAGGGTTAATTCAGACCTAGTTAGGAGAGAGAAACAATATAAAATGATACCTCCACTCACATTATGATCCTAAAATTGAAAAAGGAGTTTTATTACATACTAGGTAATATAATATTCCTTTATATTCTTAGTAACATCCATACTTCTCTCCACACAAATAGGTTTACACAATTTTAGGGTTATAAAGAATGAGGCCTAATTAGAGCTTTTGGTAGAGAGTAAATTCTTGGGATGGTTTTAGACTTATATATGGATTTTTTTAGGTCTAATATGAGTTTGATAGTCCATACATGAATATAGTATGATATTAAGAACATTAATTCAAGTTTTGACACTTGTATGAAATATTAGCCTAAGGAGATGAAGAGTCCTCTAAACACCTAGCAAGGTAATGAAGTGATGTGTCATTGAGAACCTAAAGGGGTCAGTTGAGAAGTGTAAAAAGTATAATAAATGTGTAACATAACTTGATATAACCATCAATAAATCCACTTGTCTTGTAACATGCCCAAGTAAAGGGAAATTTTTTAGAGCTAATCAATGTGTCAAGAAAACATTCTAACTCCTAAACCACTCAGAGAAAATGAGTATCTTTAGAGGAGATAAAGTACCTAATGAGGCAATTCCATAATTCCTCTCTTATTTTTAACACATGAGACATTTATCAACTCTCTCTCTCTCTCTCTCTCTCTCTCTCTCTCTCTCTCTCTCTCTCTCTCTCTCTCTCTCTCTCTCTCTCTCTCTCTCTCTCTCTCTCTCTCTCTCTCTCTCTCTCTCTCTCTCTCTCTCTCTCTCTCTCTCTCTCTCTCACTTGTGTTATATATTGAGCCTTAATAATGTAAATGTGTATCCTAATATAGGTATGGATAATCCCTACCTATTTTTGGCCTTTGGTCAATAAATAACAACCTAGTTCACCTTCTCCATAGACTATTTTAATGTGTATGTTATAATAATTGATGTTGCTAAGTGATAGGTTTAATTCCTTAGCATGTTGTCATTTATATCATTCATATTCAATTTTAAAATTCTTTTCTCAGGTCTCTTTAATTTTTCAAAGGAATTTTTTATGAGTTTAGCGAGTTGTCTCTTCACTAGTGTCATGTTATGACCTCTTGTTTAGTCCTCCTAGCACAAGATTGCTTCATAAACCTCCATGAGAAATACTTATGTAGAAAGGTAGATTTAAATTAGTGTCATTTTCAAGTTAATATCTTGTTTTAAGCTTAATATAATTTTGTTTTTAGTGATCATTTTACATTTGTTCCATCACCTCATTAGGATAGGTTTCTTTCATGTTTTTTCTATCTCTTTTCATCTCAAAAAGCTATTATCATAGTTAATGATCTTAAATCAATATATCAAGGGAGATAAACCTTAAATCTATAGGTGTACCCAACTATAGACAACCCATATATCTATAGGTAACCCTATTACTTAACTCAATTAGATTAGGATGGAACTACCTCTTCAAGGGTGCAATATTGAGTGACAATAGTACCTCCTATTGCCTAGGTTCTTGAGGAACTTTTTACTTAGTAGGATGTTCTTCAAGTTAATTATAATTATTTTATTCAACATGGAGGAAAATATATTCAAGGGAATATATATGATCCCTAGTCTCATTCATGGCTTTGAGAATTTTATTAAGTTTTAAATCTTATTTTGTGGAAAATTGATTCAAGTCAACTGGAGGGTTAGCATTATTAGGATTCGATGTACCATAATCAACTAGACTTAGACCCAACATTATTATTTTTGAATATATATGAATAATAATACATTAGTGGACTTATTAATTCTAATATTTTTAATCTTATCTCTGATACCATAATGTAACAACCCCTTAGGGTTAACTAGAGTTAGTTTTTTTAAACTCAACTTCAGAATGAACTCAACATTAAAGATCCCTAAACAAATGAATAAATTGAGTTAAACTAAGATATTTACCATAATGTTAAATGTTTTATTTATTTATCTATTGATCAATATAAAATTAGTTTATTTACTTTCATCAATTCAATAATAAAAAGTACAATAATAATCCAAGATAATAATTCATCCAATATTGATTAAATAGTAAAACAAATACAAATATATTACATCTTTTTGTTATTATTCATAATTTACAATATATAGTATAAATATACAATAATACATATATAAATAACATATTAAAATTATATAATGTTCCATGGAATATAAAGCCTCAAATAACTCATTAATATCTAATAATAATCATAAGTAAATCCTATATTGATTGACTAATAGAAAGGGATGGAGAGTATCATCTGAGTGATTTTAAACACCAACCATTTACCATTGATCCCATATACAATCTCCCAATAATAGAATGTCCCTCCTTTCATATATGGGTAGATAGTGATAGTGTATAAATCTCGAGTGTCAACAAAAAATATGTGTTGTAAGATAACTATCACATGAAGCATATCATAAATAAATACATTCTAACGTGATATTTTGAAATACATGTAAAATAAATCAGATATGTGGAATGACAATGTTTATACCTTAAAAAAATACTTTGGCCAAAGATTTAATATAGTTTTGTAGATCATAAAATCAGTCAATTTCATACACACTACTCATTTGAGCAACTCTAATCTACCTATTAATGGAACTAAGTATGTGAGTTATATTAAACCTACTTATTAAATGTTAGTAATATCACTTAAGCATAATAATGTTAAAATATTTAGATTTCATACACACAAAGATTACATAATGAATGCCATAACATATACAAATAGAAAGGCATCATAATTTTTCTGATAATTCATTATGAACATCTAAATATTATAACACTAATAGATATTTAATTAACCCTATTAAATAAAATAAATCATTTAATTAAACATAAACAATAGTAATAATATTTATGTCATAATCATACTTTAATGATCATTTACTTACAAACCATTTTCCATATAGGTTTAGATTTCATTAAACTAATATTCTCAAAACATACAAAAAATGTTATCTCCATGATAGTAATTTTAATCCTAAAAAAATATTTTATAAAATAACAACATAATCACTAATAAGTAATCATATAATAATTGTCAATAGTCAAACAATGTTTGATTCCAAGTAAGCTTCAAATTTAATTTAAAAGAAATAAGGTTGAGGGTTTAATTACACATGTGAACAAAATGACACATAATAATTTACATATCCTCCCATATAGGCAATTATTAATGAGCAATCACTGAACCCCATATAAGGATCAACTACATATGTATGTATGTATGTCTATAATATGCAGACATTAATATTTTAATATTTTTATTTAGGCTAAAGTAATGTGTGGGAATCCTATATGGACCCCAAAGTGTCTAATAGGTTATGGAGGTCCTAAGGTGGAGTCTAGGTATTTTTAAGGTGCAATAAATTTGAATTCTAGTTTTTCTTACCAATATTGGTTTTTGAAAATTTAAGTCTTGTTAAGCCTCATCTAAGGAATTTTATGTATTTTTTGAAGGTGGAAGGATATGTCAAAAATTTATAAGGGTTTTTTTAATGTATTAGGTCCAAAAATTTACATGAATCTAAATATCATGGTTCTAAATAGTCTATATAGTGTAAATCAAGACATGATGCAATGTAACTAAAAGAGACCTCTTCGAGGGAAAGATTCATGTAGTAGTTATGCACCTTTATAGGGGACATAGGAGTCTATTTTATTTATATATATATTGATCTTCCATTAGAATTTTATGAAGGATTGGACAAGTTTTGTATGAAGGGGAGTTTGAATCTTTTGTAACCCCTGTTAAAGGAATTAATAAAGACCCTTGTTTTGAGGTCATTATTTTGTTGTTGAATGCATGTGTTTTTTTCATGAAAAAATGAGTTTGTAATTTTTTTTTAAGTGTGTTTATATTTTAGTGAATTTTTTTAAGAGATACTTTTAAGGAATAAAATAAAACAAGGTCACTTTCAAAAAAAGGGAATACAAATCCTATTTTGGTGTGTTTTCTACTTGTTTACAATCTGTGTATTCCAAGTTGGATAATTTCATAAAAATGGTGATTCATATTCAAAATTATTTATTAAAGAAAGAATTTATTTTACATATATGCTTCATTAAATCTTAAGGAGGAATTTTGTGGTGATCATTCCTGAAGATCGACCCCTATGACTGAGATGTTTGCTTTGCTTAAACAAATGGTGTGTTTTCAATTAATGTGAAAAGTGTAGATATATCTTTTAAAAAATGGATAAATATTGTGGAATTTTATTTAAAACTACATGTATCAAGATTTTTTGTGGAACTCATATGGTGTTTAGATAGATATGCTAAGAAACCTCTATTTCATATAGTAAACACTGTCATGGTGGATTGTGCATTGGATTTTTGAAAATATAAGATCAAATAATCAAGTTGAAAATGATTTATCCCATTTTTTAAATTATTTTATAATCCTTTTAATGTTTTTATATCCCTTTTTAGTCAATAATGAGTTAGGAGGTTTCAAACCTTGACACATACATGTAGAGTGACATTTTCTTACACAATAAAGTATATATTAGTGAAAAATAAATAAATGAATTGATTATATGTAATATGATGCATTGTCATCAGACTGTAACCAGGGTAAACTATTTTTCTAGGTTCTACATGTTCTATACTCACACTTTGTTCTAGGATCATCATCTGCCGCTCTCCATTCATTTCAAGGGAATTCAAATCAACCATTCTATTCATGATCTCCTATTTCACTTGAGCTTCAATAGCTGTTGTCATTGATTCAAGTCATTTATGCTCCTCCATACAGGGCAGCAGATATCATTGAATCTCAACTCAGATTATTCACAATTTCTTGTTTTGAAACTCACTCTTCCATAATAGGTTATAACTAGAACCAATTCCTTTTATTAGATACTCTATATTCCATATGGGAACTATTCTACAATAAAAAGAATTTGATCGACTACCTAGCTATGATCCCACAATTCTTCAAATAGAAACACTCGAGCCTACAATGCCAAATTATATCCCAAGACCCAAAGGTTTGAAATATTGGATGAAGTTGTCCATATTATAAGTGTGGTTGGCAATGTTATACAAAACTATATAAAATGATACTCCTACCTGCATCACTATATGAGACTATATAAAATGATAATCTTGCATAGAGTCAGCCCTTGCAATAGGCATGATCAAAATAGTCTCTGCACCACTCTCAACCTCCAATGATAAACTTCCATTCTTGATCTGAGCTTACCTTCTCTCGTAAAGGACCACCATAGTGTAGGCTCAATCTTTAAATGGATAGGGAGGAGCACCCTCATTCAAAGACTGATAAAGAATACAACATTGATTTTTATTTTTTTTGGTAGTTCTAGCAGACCTCATCTTTTTGAGAATGTTCAACATCTCCTCACACTTCTTCTTAGCCCTATTGTGGGTTCCCATCTTTCTCTTTACCACCTTCAATGCACGCTTATCCTTCCCCACTTTTAATAGCTTAGTGATCCGCTTCTCATAAGGGGAAAATCTCACCACTTCCCTTATCAATTTTCTCACAAAATCGATTCTCTTACTTTGCTTCCCTTTGTTAGTAGAAGGGCGTAGAGTTGGATGGCATTTTGTAACGTCATGGCCCCTGTTGTTGCCTACAAAGATCTCTAACTTGGGCTGGGGAGGCTCCATGGAGTCTCCTTCCTAATCTTCTTATCCCCCTTCTGCAAATCTAACTTGTAGTTAATTTGTTTATGGCCGATTCAATGGATTTGATCAAAAAGGAAATCAAAATCCTTTTCAATCTCCCTGAATTGTGCATTATCCTATAAAGGCTCAACTACTCATTTAATAAGGGAATTCTTCAACTATGCTTGACTCCATGCCATCCATGGATGATTATAAAAATAATAGGATTATTGAAATCCTTTGACAACTAATAAATCCATACAAAATATATTTAGGCCTTATTTCTCTTCCACATGACAAGTATTAATATTAGAAAATATAACTTGGAGGGAAACTTATATAATTGCTTAGGTTAATGCCTATCCAAGGCTTATTCAACTAGTCCTTGCTAGATGCTCCTGCATCATACTCTCCCTTTAGAAAGGATTTGAACCTTAGTTCAAATGAACTACTTCCTCCATGCATTAGCCTTCACTATATGCCTGGATCCCAAGGTCTTGTTGTGAATGCTAATGCTAGTGTTTGTCTTTGATAGTCTTTATCTTTCATCTTCTTGCTTTTCTTCCTTTTCTAGTATGTTCTTCTCCTCATCTCCTTTTCAGTTGTTATGTCCCATCTCCATGCTTCATTCTCATACATGTCTTCAAGATCTTCTTGATCTTCTTGGTTCAAAAATTTGTCCATTGAACTATGGACTTCATTCATCTCCACAACTTTAACACATGCATTCAAAACATCAAAGGTAATGTTAGAAGTAAAAATTTGAGACCATAAAGTCTCTTGGTTGCCTCCACTCTTTTGCTCTTTGGCCAAAACTACCTTTGCCTCTTTAGTGTGCTCTTTTCTTGCTTCACTCTCACCTATGGTATTATCATCATGGTTTATGCCTATATGTAGCTCTCTTGAAAAACTAAAGAGCTCTTCCAACATTCTTATTTCTTCCTTAAGTGAGCTCTCATCTATCCCCATATTCACTTCATCAAACTTGGGCTCATCACTCACAAGTATTACTTGTCCTTCACTAGCCTTACTCTTCATCTCATCCTTTCTTGAGATGTCTTCATACAAACCAACTTCTTCAATATACTCATCAAAACCAATTGAAGTATCCTTACCTTGTGTCTCCTTACTCTCTTCAACATCTCTTTCAAGCCATCTTGTTTATTCTTTGTTTTCAATGAGGCATTGCTTTGCTACATAATCTCCCCTTTCCTCGTCATCCATCCATTTGGAACTCTCTCCTTGCTGCATATTAGTCCTCATAGACAATTTCCATTTGTCATTTCTCATGAAAATATCATTAACGGATTCAAAAACATCATCATAAACCATTTGTTTACCTTTTACCTCTTTGGTATACCTCTCAAGCATCCTATCTTCATGGAATGCCTCTTCCATACTCACCATCTCACCTTCATTCTCTTGGTTGCTTGAATCACCTTCAATCCTCTTCCATTGACTTCTTGGTGTTGTTGCCTCAACACTCACATCTTATCTCTTTGCCTTCTTAGGCACCCATACTTGTTTTTCCTTCTTATCATTTGTTTTCTCAAACCATGTAGGCATCCTCCATCCATGCTCTTATACCAACACTTCCTATTGCCTGGGAGTTTGCTTCTTCCACCATTTAGGCATCACATATCCATGGTTAATTGGAAACTTCACCTTTCTCTTTACTTATCTAACATGCATATCAAAAACTTCATACTTATAAGAAAAATCAATTTTTGAATTCACCTTTACCTCCTTAATGGGCTGCTCCATTAGTTTTTTGACTTGCATAACGTCTTGATTATTTGTACTTTCTTCTTCCTTTATGCTTGACTACTTTCTTTCCTCTTCTTGGATTTCAATGGCATCATGGAAGTCATCTTCATCTTCCATCTCTTCTCTTGCTTGTAGGGGTTCCTCAACACCTTCCTCATGCATTAACCAATGCATCTCTTCTTCTTTATCAACAACAAAAAACTCTCTTCTCTTTCTTGCACATTCACTTGTGCACTTGGTGTCTCTTCTTGCACAAATCTCTTCATTCTTCAAGGCCTTTCTTTTGACCTTCACAAGGCTGCTCATACCTGCAATTACCCATGCAAAGAGAACATTAGATATAAAAACAAGAGACCACAAGGTCCCTATGAGTGTTCTCTTCACCAACACTCTTATCTTTTCAAGTGCTCTTCTTGGCACTTCATCTTTTCTTTCTTCTCTTGTCTTGTTCTCCTCAATGAGAACCTTCTTCTCCACCTCTTTCTCTTTTTGCTCACTTGGCAACCTACTCATCCTCTTGCCTCTATGGGCTTCTCTCTTCTTGACAATCTCATTTTTCCTTCTTCTCCTCTTCATTAGGAGATCAATTGGCCATTTCAACCTTTTCTTTATTGGCCATACCCACACTTGCACATTTGATTGCATCCCAAACTCAAACATGCTTTTAATCTTAGCTAAGTCTTTCCTCAAACTAGAAATCTCTTTATCAAAGTCAACATCAGTCATACCTTTCTTCTTTTGGATGCTTGTTTTCTTCTTGGTACCCTCATGTACCTTGTTGCTCTACTCTTTTCTCAATAATATTTCCATTTCTCAGATCTTCACCCAAGTCTTTTCCACCTTGGTCTCTTGATCCCTGTAGGTCCACTTGTCTCACCCAAGCCTTTCTCCTTGACTGGTCTTTTCACAATCTCCTTGATCTCACCTAGGCCTTTTGCATCCTAGTCTTTTGATCCCCCTTAATGGCTTTATTGAGCTTCACACTGAGTCATTGGTCTGCAATATGACACTACTTTAACCAAATATCAATAACTTCTCAAATCCAAGCTTACCTTGCTTTGGATCTTCCTCTTGAGCATTCACTTGCTCCCTTGCTTTTGAGATTTCCAAGCTTCTCTTTTCTCTTGTCAAGCCTCAATGGCTTTAAGCCTTCCTTTTCACCTATTTACTTCTCAAACACAATAAACTCAAATCAAATATCAAAGGTTACTCATACCTTTCCTCCACAGGGTCTTCTAGTGCTTTGTCCTATTGATCTTTTTCTCAATCCTGTAACAAATTATTAGCAAACATGATCAATTACCAAATCCAAAGAGCTTCAAGCTCTGATACCAAAAATGATGCACTATCATCAAACTAAAACTAGGGTAAACTATTTTTCTAGGTTCTACATGTTCTATACTCATACTTTGTTCTAGGCTCATGCTCTGCCGCTCTCCATTCATTTCAAGGGAATTCAAATCAACCATTCTATTCATGATCTCCTAACTCACTTGAGATTCAATAGTTGTTGTCATTGATTCAAGTCATTTATGCTCCTCCATATAGGGCATCATATATCATTGAATCTCAACTTAGATTATTCACAATTTCTTGTTTTGAACCCCACTCTTCCACAACAGGTTATAGTTAGAACCAATTCCTTTTATTAGATACTTTGTATTCCATATGGGAACTATTTTTCAATAAAAATCATTTGATTGACTACCTAGCTGTGATCCCATAGTTCTTCAAATAGCAACACTTGAGCCTATGATGCCAAATTTTGTCCCAAGACCCAAAGGTTTGGAATATTGGATGAAGTTGTCCATATTATAAGTGTGGTTGGCAATGCTATATAAAACTATATAAAATGATACTCCTACCTGTGTCACTATACGAGACTATATAAAATGATAATCTTGCATAGAGTCAGTCCTTGTAATAGGCACGATCAAAATAGTCTCCGCACCACTCTCAGCCTCCAATGATAAACTTCCATTTCTAGTCTGAGCTTACCTTCTCCCATAAAGGACCACCGCAGTGCAGGCTCAATCTTCAAATGGATAGGGAGGAGCCCCCTCATTCAGAGACTGATAAAGAATACAACATTGATTTATTTCTTTTTTTTTTGGTAGTTCTAGTAGACCTCATCTTTTTGAGAATGTTAGACATCTCCTCACACTTCTTCTTGGCCCTCTTGTGGGTTCCCAACTTTCTCTTTGCCACCTTCAATGCACACTTATCCTTCCCCACTTTTAATAGCTTAGTGATCCACTTCTCATAAGGGGCAAATCCCACCACTTCCCTTATCAATTTTCTCATGAAATCCATTCTCTTACTTTGCTTCCCTTTGTTGGCAGAAGGGCACAGAGCCAACTGGCATTTTGTAACGACATGGCCCCTATTGTTGCCTGCAAAGATCCCTGACTTGGGTTGGGGAGGCACCATAGAGTCTCCTTCCTAATCTTCTTATACCCCTTCCACAAATCTAACTTGCAGTTAATTTTTTTATGTCCGGTTCAATGGATTTGATCAAAAAGGAAATCAAAATCCTTTTCAATCTCCCTGAATCGTGCATTATCCTATAAGGGCTCAACTACTCATTTAATAAGGGAATTCTTCAACTATGCTTGACTCCATGCCATCCGTGGATGATTACAACAATAATAGGATTATTGAAATCCTTTGACAACTAATAAATCCATACAAAATATATTTAGGCCTTATTTCTCTTCCACATGACAAGTATGAATATTAGAAAATATAACTTAGAGGGAAACTTATATAATTGCTTAGGTTAATTCTTATCCAAGGCTTATTCAACTAGTCCTTGCTAGATGCTCCTGCATCATAATACATTATATTTAAGCCTTATTAACATTAATATTGGAGATTAACTATTCATATTTAAATAAATTATAAATAGAGATATCTCAGGTTGACAGAACCCTATATAACCCTATAGTTAGGGTTTTGAGAGAAAGATGCTTGTTTAAAACTTTAAAACTAGTGAAATTTACCAATAATTTGTCATTTTTTAGGTATTTTTATTGGATAATATATTTTGGGGTTGGTTTATTCAATTCATACATGTACATATTGATAAGGTTGACTGTATGTAGAAATAGTGTTGGTTGACCTAGTAGTCCTAGTCAATGAAGAAAAGGGACCTTAAAAGTAATCAAATTATTGAGTGAAGGTCTTAAATTTTTTATAAATATATAATACCATAAATGGTATGTATATCAAGTGTTATTTATCAAATTTGTGAAGTTATAAATTTGTACAAAGCCAATAATCCCAAAAATAGGGCTACAAGGACTATGAGCATAATAGGCAGAGTTGTGAAAAAGGATGTGTTGAGATTGGGAAAGTGTTGGAAGAGTTGGTGACTAAGAAGAGATGGTTAATGAGACTTTTATAAACAATATAAAGACTTTGGAATCCATGAAACTATTAATTTAACCTAGGAACTAGTGCTTGAAGAATGAACCAAGAGACCATTATCAAAGGAAGTGGATTTAACAAGGATAAGTGAGATTATTGGTGTATGCTATACATCATACAAACATATTAAATCATTTGGTTTTATATTAATTATTAACATAACATTCCATTTCAATATAATTTGGAATTGAATAATAGCTACAGGCCTGACCATTTATAGTCAGTCCTCTATCTATTTAAAACACTTAAGTAAACATAATCATGTTTAATTTAACCAAATGAAATCAATTAAACCATTTAAATGTATAAAATCTATTTGAATAAATACATAGTTTGAAATTTTCATATATGTCTATAATCCAAATAATTATATAATACATTATAATAGAACCTAGATCAAGTTTAATTCATCCCTATAAATATAGAGTAAACAATGTATTCAAAGTTCAACTGAATATCAAGTTTAACACTCAACCTCTATATTTATACAGAAACAACTAAAATTAAAAACTCTTTTTTAAATAACAAGTAATACAATTACATATGAACACTGGATCTAGATGTAAGACTAATAGCAAAGATATTAGCCATAAAAAATTAAGAGCAAAGTTAAACACACCATAACACAAATATACCATGGGAAAACCTCACGAAGAGGTGAAAAATCCACCAAGATTATTCATTATTATTAGAAACAATAAGTACCCAATACAAGGCTTTATTTTATTTCTCTTAATTATTATGAGAAAAAATAAGTACCCAATATAACAATTATTTTATTTCTCTTCTCTTTTTTTATTACATCTTACAATATAAACTCTTTATTTTATAGGTAAGGTAATTTGCCCATTATAAATGACCTTTTCGAACAACCACATTAATGGGTCCAACCTATTCAAAGGTCATTTAATATATTTTATTATTTATTTACATGAGGATAAACTCATGATAAATAATAAAATATATTATTGTTTAACCAATGTAATTTAATGTATTAAAGGTACATACACAACACTATTTAACCATTAATTGTTTCAATACTCCCCCTTAATGTTAAATGGGGATACATAGTGATTTTTAGGAGATAAAAACATAATGAATCTACACTCTATGAACCATACACATGAGTTTTATGAGGTAATAATTTAAGGAAACATCCTTCATCATGCCATAGTCACCTTTAAAGGAATTATGCTATGTAAACATAGTCACCCAAAGGTATTACAGTATTTAACTATAAACACCCAAATATGTTACACTATATAACCACAATCACATTGTCAATTTTAAAGGAATTACACTATAAAACTAAATATACCTAAAGGTATTACACTATGTAATCACAATCACATAGTCATCTTTAAAGGAATTACACTATACACCCATAGATACTTAAAGGTTTTACACTACGTTCCGAAAGACACCTTTAAAGGAATTATACTATGTTACCCTAAACCACTTATAATGTGTTTAGGCTAGCATGATTGTGAGACTACATCCCATAGTGAGAATACATCCCATAATATCTCATGAATAATCAACCAAACATATTGGAGTCTTTTATAACATAAAGACCTTCATACTACCATGTGTTGGGTACAATGTAGACTTCCATATGAAGTTTACCAAAATCAAATAAAGTGATATATTACAATGATAACTATAGAGATATAGAAGGAAAACATGATCCACATAGCTTTTAAGAAGTGATATTATCATAAACACTATCCCTCAATGACAACTTCGATAGGCCTAACATTGAATGAACTTCCATAGACTTTAGTTTGTTCATATTGCATTGTATTTTTCACCAAAGTTATACAATTTTAACTATCAACAATAAGGTTGGTACAATGAATATCTTATACACAATGTTTTTATATCATCTTTCATATCCATAAGGCTTCTTTAGAAACTTCCACATGAAGTGCTCCAAGTGATAACACCTATACCAAACATAAATACATATCTAGAAGTAGAACCATCGCAATATGGTTAACATCATAATAACCAAATAAAAATAGCATAATCAAAGGAAAAATAATATAATCGAAAGTTTATAGTTCCTTTTATATATCTAAGTATTCTCTTTGATAATTTCCAATGATCCAAGTATGGATCCTACATGAATATGGAAGAAACACCCATATCTTATTAAATATATATCCTAGTAATGGTTAGATAAATAAAACTAACAACAAGATATTTGTAAATATGGGTTATCTTTAATGCACATAGTTTTTAAATCAAGCTTTAACACAACCTTCAATAGGAGTTTATGTAAGCTTATAATCAAGCATGTTAAATTTAACAAGTAGGTTATGTGATGCATATATAATAAATTCACTAATAATTTGATACTCAGTTAACCAAACATTACATATCTTATGTGAGTCATGAATATTATTTTATTTCTTTTAAAGTCAACACTATAAGTTCATGTTTTATACTAAACCAATAAAAAAAGTTTAGAAAATAAAAAATTTGACATATTTTATACCTGATTTTACAATAAAAATACATATTCTAGTGAGTAAACAACATTATCCACTTTAGTTGATTGCAAAATAATTCAAAAGACACAAATGATTGAAATAAGGGTCAAAGTTTCAAGTGTCATAAAAGTGGACACAAGTGTCATAAATAGTGTTGTAAATTACACTATTTGACCAGATTATTGTAAAAATAATAAAAGTTTTAAATAAACTCAAGGACCTTCCTAATGTGTCTGAAATGTGCCAAGACCTATAAATCAATTGGTTGGATGACTATGGTTTATAAATAGTAGATAGGGTCAGAATTTGAATAAAATGTCACACACAACACATGTTCCCATGTGAATGATCACACACATTAAAAATAGTTTTTAATATTAAAACAAATTTTATAAAAAAAGGATTGAGGGGATTTCAACTTCAGACCTCTCTCATACAAGTGAAATAAAAAAATCATGTTAGCCAACTCACCCACTAAACTTGTTAATAATATACATGCACAAATTTATATATTAACTATTTTAAATCTCCTTTTTTTTTATTTTTTAAATAAAAACAAATATAAATATGAGAATGGATTTATAATAGTTATTTTTTAAAATTTTCAAAGTAAGTAATATTAAAAGGAAAGATGGGACCCTAGGCTTATGTGGAAAATAAGTATTTAAATAAAAACCACATTTAACAAATGCTTTGCATTTAAAACATTACATACTCATTTTAATCTTGCTGTAGCATGCTCTAGGAAGGAGTAATGTAGGGGGAGAGTAGGGGAGGACTATAAGAGCATCTGGTAACCATTTTCAGCAATATAAATCTCAAAAATACTTGTAAATTACCTTCTAAAGCATCTGGGAGACTCAGATTTGAGATTTTTTGCCTAGAAATTGATTTTGTATTCTATTATTATTTCACAGAGCTGTAAAATGGTACCTAGGTAAAATGGAAACTCTCAAAATTATTATTAACTCCTATAAATAACCTCTCTAAGTGATTTTGAAGATCAAAAATTGATAAATCACCCTTCATAGATCAAAAAAGGACTACACATTTTTTTTTAAATTTTTTTCTTCTAGGTCAACTAGAGGTGTAACATGAGGTGGAGACAAAATTAGATTAATGGATGTTTCTCTAGATGGATCTACATGGAATTTTATTAAGTTTTATGTTTTCTAAATCCACCATAAATAGTAGGAACAAGCAATCATAGGCTCACAACAATTTTAAAAAAAATCACTATAAAGGTTGTACTATGGCATTTAAAGTAGGATTTTCTTGCTTGGATGGCTCTTAGATTGCTTGTAGTTGTCTTTAGACTTCTCAAATCTACATTTTATTTGCTTCACAAACTTTTTAAGGTTTAGACAATCAAAAAATTTATTTTCACTAAATTTTTATATACTCAGCTCTTACATAGGTTGTACAAGAGGAAAATATGTCAAAAATGTCATCCCATATAGAAAGGAGGAAATTAGAAATTGATTTTACTACTTCAAGTACTCTCTAGGAGGTTATCCAAACAATAATAGCATATATCTAGCATTGAAACACCTATAAACAATAGTCAATTTAACAAAAACATTTTTTTCACTATTTTCATACCATTCATAGGCTGTTAAAAGTGGTTAGAGATATCTTTGGCTTGAAAAATTATTTGAAATGTTTATATTCAATTTAGGGAACTTCAAAAACACTTTAATTCACAATATTATTCTTAAAAACAAGAGAATATTAAAATTTTAATGCTTAAATAATCATTTTTAGTCTATTTTAATACTTTTAGTTAGATCTAAGACATGGAAATAGGCTTAAAATATGAAAAATGGCATAGATTTGAGATCTCTAGGCTTCTAAGAGAGGAAATAGACAAAATAAATTATATTTTAGGAGAATTTTGAAAAATTATATGCACATATCATGGATTGGAATATGGATGAATATGGGCTTGAACACACTAAAAACCTAATCTTTGATCTTACCTCTTGATCACACATCAACTAGCTTTGATACCATGATAAAATAAGAAATATGATTTCATATGAACTCTGGATCTAGATGTGAGACCAATATCAAATATATTCACCATAAAACAATAAGAGCAAAGTTGAACACACCATAACATAGATACACTATGGGAAAACCTCATGAAGAGGTAAAAAAACCACCAAGATTATTCATTATTATGAGAAACAATAAGTACCCAATAAAATATTTATTTTCTTTATCTTCTCTCTCTCTTTTATTACATATTACATCTAAACTCTTTATGATATAGGCAAGGTAATCTTCTCATTATAAATGACCTTTTCCAACCACCACATAAATGGGTCCAACCTTTTCAAACATCATTTAATATATTTTATTATTTATTTACATGAGGATAAACTCATGATAAATAATAAAATGTATTATTATTTAACCACTTTCATTTAATTTATTAAGGGTACATAAATAACACCACTTAACCTTTAATTGTTCCAATATATTCAAATTTCAATTAAACATCAAGTTTAACACTTAGACTCCATACTTATACAAAAATAACTAAAATTGAAAACTCTTATTAACCATTATTCTAGTCATTCCATCAAAAATATAAAACATGAATCCTATCCTCATAAATCTATAAATTAACTTAAAACAAGATCCTTGCTCAATATCTATGTATATTAAACTGATCAAACAAAATATGCCTTTAAGTTTTTATACATAACCATCTAACCAAATAAGTTTAGGATTTATTTAAACTTAGTCCTATATTAATTACAAATAGAATCAATTAAAACCTTATGAGTGGTTCACTCACCAAGAAATAATCACACACCACACAACACCATAAGGGAAAAAATTGGGGTCTATTTATTCTCAACCCTGAAATGGACAAGTCCTTCTTCAGGGTTATTTATAAAGGATCCTCCTAATTTTTTTAAAAATATTTCTCAAGTTTAAAATACCTAACACAATTAGTTATAAATATCAAATTTAAAGACTAATTTTATTCTTTCCAAACACCTAAACCAAACTATTAAACCTTTGCAAGCTCGACAAGAGAAAACACTTTTCATAGTTCCATTTAAACTTAGCCATATATATTTTCTATTTAATGAATAAGGGTTAGTTCAAATTAAACAAATATATATCTAAATATGACTAGCCTTAAATTCATTAAAATAAAATAAAAATCTAAGCCTATTCTTCATGTTTCCTGAATGCCACATTCTCTCAGTTGAGTATAATAAAAGAGGGGTTTTTTATGTATGTAGCCCTATGTATAGACGTACCCATCCCTAAGACCCTATAATTACATTTCCATAATGGAAAAAGAACATTTAATCAATTCCATATAAATTCAAAATCTAACATGAAAAACTAGAAATAACTTAGTACAAAACCTACCTCAAATTCCAAGTACAAGTCCAAAATATTTCTCTTTTTCCTTTCTTTCTCCTTGATTATGATTGGTTTCTCTCCTCCCTATCCTCATTTTTTCTGCCAACCCCCTAGATTCTATATATCCATCTAACTACCAATTATACATTCCAAAATTCCCCAAAAGACTCCACAAAACTAGTTATTTTCAATCAAGCACAAATTTTTCATAATAATTTTATGAAATCTCAGCATGATAACCTAAACAATCAAATTAACTAATCAAAACCCAAAATTATTATCCATGCAACTAACTTAATTTAGCCATGTTATGGTTTGAAGAGTATAGAATCCTAAAATATTATGAACCCTAGATTCTTGAATATGCCATACTTTATAATCATTTTGACATTATAAAACCAAATGATGGTCCTTGACTAAGTAATGACAAAAAAATATCATGCACAATGACATAGATCAAAAGGGATTTTGTATATAACATCATAATCATGTCTTAAGTAAAGATATGCTTTAAACATGTAAAATGATATGGTTCAAAGGCCTTTGACTATTTACATACTAATCATACCTTAATCAAACTTTAAACCATGCCTTAGACTATACCCCAAGAAGCATATGACTTGATTTTTTATTAATAACCTTTACTAGCTTTTATATGGCCTAAGGTTAAACCATTGAATAAAAAATAATTCAAATATTTTTATAATAAAAATGAATTTAATATTCTCAAACATGTCCTAAGGTTTAATTCAAAAACCCTATACTTAAGCAAATTTCTTTATAAAAAACATATTCATCACTTTGCATATAATGCTATTATAATTTTCAAACTAGATACTAATAGCTAAAAGTGTAACTATGTAAAGATAATGAAATTCATCACAACAAGACCATTCAAATAATTCAGAGCACAAGTTATGGTGAATATAATATATGAAACAATCTAATTAAATCATTTTAAATTTATCTAAATAAACATATGCCAAAATCATTCAACCCATATGGTACACAATTGTAAATAATGGAGTAAGACAAACATATAAGAATTACAATCTCATAAATTCATACACACTACTAGGGTTAGATCAATATGCAAACATATTCAAATGAAAAAAATATGCTAAAAACTAAATGAATGTTGTAAGCAATATTAACCAACTAAAATTTAACAAACAAATTTATACTCTATGTGGTTTGTGAAAGGTTCTCGTTTCCTTCTCTCAACCCCGACATGTATCCATATACACCATCATCTTTGATGATACCCTCCCTCAAACATAATCAAGAGGGTAGAATCCATCTTTTATCCACCCTAGTAAAAATGTACAATGGTTAGACCATATCATGTAAAAATCATAATAAACTACTATAATAGAATACACAACATAATCATGATTAAATTTTATCATAATAAAATATAAATAGTTAACAATCATTTAACTATCATGATCATATACAAAAAACATTTTCCATAATCAACATACAACTAATTCCAATAACTTAACACATTAATTAAACCAATCACTAACCACATAATTAGTAATAATAAGTCTAAAGGTAAATCAAGATGTAATAACTTGTCAGGTGTATAAGTCTACAAGATATGACACAGACCTGTTAGGTGCATGAGGTTATGAGTTGTGGTGTGTATCTATGAGGTGAATTATGTTGTAGGAATGAGGGTTGAAAAAGTCAATGAGTTAGTGTAATACTAATGCAATGTATAGGACTATGAGTTGTAAAGTGTGTAATAATGAGTGCACAGTGTGAAGTGCACCATATTGGGTGAGAGGTACATGCCCTACATAGTAGATTAAATGAGGAGTAATATCATATATGCATGAATTCCACATAGATCATCCATGGACATGACTGTTAACAAGTCCACCTCTACTTCTTCATTACCATCATGAGAAACACAAACTAACATTTAAACCAAAAATATTTACTCCCATAGATCACTAGAGTTGGAAATTTTTATCTGTACCAAATTTCATAATCCTAAAAATATGAATGAAAAAAATCCATTTTTTGAGGTCATAAACTAATGTAAAAAAATGAGTTACACTTGTCCTTCCATCAATGTAAAAGATCTTCCAAGTTTAATCACTCGTATCTATTTATTCATCAAAGTTAGAATTGGAAAATGCATGAACCTTAAACATTATGAGGAAGTTCTTAGGATAAATATTAAATTATGATTAAGCATATTATAACTAGTTGGTTTACATAATAAAATTGAAAAAATGTTGATAGAATAAAATGATAAACATTTTACTATAAATATATAATTGGATCTATACATGTTTCCCATAATTCCTTATGAATGGTGATTTTATAGAAACATTCTGATATTAATATGTCATTTATCATTATGATTTCTTTGCATTTCCAACAAGATTATTTTGGTTATCCCATGCACTCTCTATATTTTCTTATGGAATGTTAATCCTAGAATTATATTGTAATACCATTGTGTGTCCAATGATCCTTTCATGATGATAATTTAATTTAGGAGTCTAGGGAAGCCTAATATTGTACTTCTAAAAAAAATAAGTAAAAATTATTGATTTTCCATCCTTAAGAAAATAAAACATCAATTTTCTAATTTAAAACATTCTAATCTAACCTTGGAATGTGAACCACTTAAGCACCAAAAATTTTAATGTGTCAAAGTTAATAATAAACTTATAGTGAATATCTATTGTATTCACAACATATTTTGAACCAATACCAAAAGTGTTTACTATCCACTATAAAACTTAAGAATTAGATCATATCAAAACAATATTGAGTAACCAAATTGAACTTATGCATTGGAATTATGAAACTCTGATATATCTTTCATACTATGTTATGTATAAATATTACCCTTAATAAGAGAGTTACCATCATAATAATGTTATATAATGTTAAAAATATTTTAAATGTATTTTTTTTAAATCAACATAAATAAAATATTCATTTAATCACCTAAAATTAGTTTTACCAACATTGTCAACCTTTAAAATAAAATAAGTCAATCCTTTATGTCTTTCCAAATGATACCAATAATTTATCATCATAAGAATATGATATATTCAATTAAACACTCTCATAGTCACAAAGAAAAACTTAATTAATTTATTTTTATGAACTCAAAGGCTAAGATTCATAACCTTCCAAATAAAGACAATGATAATTCTCTCAAGTTATCAACATGCTAACCACATTGCATAATTGTGTGAGTGATACTTATCTAACATTCTTGGTCCATTATGAACCTCCAAAGATAATCTAATAAGAGATATTTTATAATCAAGGAAATAAATTTTATGCTAGGATAAGCCCTAAAACCAAACTCTATTTATAAGAGAGTGTTTTATGTAACACAATATAAATTTACCTTTTATTACTTTTTGCTCTTGTTCTATACAAACATCAATTAAGAGTGATATGTCATTACATAATCTCATATACAAATAAAAAATATAAACTAGATTTCTATTTTACTATCCAAGAATTGAATTAAATAAATCAAGGATGGTGATAGTAAACTATAAAAAACACACACATGACTCATGGATTCCATCAGTCCATATAGAAAAATTCTATTATAGGAAATATATCAACCATAAAAAAATAGATCATAAATAGTGTTACCTTAAATAAAATATTTTTACCAGTCAAATATTCTTATCATTGTACTTTCACTATCAAGAATCAAAATTCTAAACATCTGAAAACTTACACAACTAAAATGTAGTACTTATCATCTATGTTAACTCAGTCATCACCTAAAAGTGGGTATTCGTGCTTTAAATAGGTTAGAATTATGATCACAGGCTTTTTCACAATAAGAGTACCATAAACCATTTACAAATAAGAATAAAATCCAAAATAAACTCATGCTAATGCACTCATAAATCAATTGAGATAAAATTACAAACAATCTATAATTTACCAATACTTTCAATAATGCTAGCTAATGCAAAATTAAAACTAAATAAATCAATCATAGACATATTACAACAATAGTTATATCACATATAGATTCAAAGAAATTATTGTTCCATTTTAAATTAACACCATCAATAGAATAACAAGAACTTTAATCAACAAATAAAATTCTCAAATGAAAATCAACAATTATGTTTAAACCATAGTAATCAAATATATCCACACTTAGAATTACCTTCATACCAAAATAGTATTTTCCCATGGAACTCATCCATGTAATAAAAAATATCCAAGTCAATAAAATAAAATAGTTAGAAAGGTAATCAAATTTATAAATGGTATGTCACAACATAGAAATTAACTTCAAAGTAAAAATGTATTAAAGTAATGATATACCTCAACAATAATTTATCCAAAATTGACTCCCACTTAGACTAATTTAACCATTAGTTAATGAAAATTAAGTTTTGATCCCATAGTTTTTATGGTTTGACTATTTTTTAAAGTGAAAATTTAACAATTATACAAAGTTTGCTACCTCAAAAAGTCATTGACATCTTCTTCCAAAAATAAATACCACTAAGATTATGATTTTAAAATCATTCTTCAAGAAACTATAACCTATCCAATTAAAATTAATTGATGCAATAAATAATGTAGGCTATAATAAATAATGTGTAATATGAGCCCAACCTTTGGTGTCCCTTACCACCTCATCCATTTGAAATAACCCCCCCAGAATATATATATATACACACTCACATCATCAAGTTAGTGTATGGACCCTATATGCATTTCTACTCTCACTTTGATAAGCAATTTCATTATTTTATTTTATATATATATATATATATATATATATATATATATATATATATATATATAATAAAATAATGAAATTGATTATCAGAGTGAGAGTAGAAATGCATATAGGGTCCATACACTAACTTGATGATGTGAGACATAATCTAAATTGATTGCACACTAGAAATATTTCAATCCTAACCACCTAAGATAGACTATAAACACTTAACCAATATTGAATCATAGTTAAATAATCCTATAAGTGAGCATGTCACTCATAAAAAGTATACAATTCAGTTATATAGATGTTCATGCATACACTGATAAACTCCAAACACTATAAATAGTGATCGTATCCATAATAGGACCATTTATTAGACCCTTAACCCTACTTAGGTATCTTCATCCCCTTAGTAGAGTATAATTTTAAGGTTTAAGTGGATACATAGTTCTTCTTGAAAAATCATAAGATTACATTTAATGCAAATAGTTAAGGGTATTAATGTATGTAGACTTACATTCCATAGTCAACAATGATCTCATATTGTTATTAAGATAAGGATGAGAGCAAGAGATGACCAAAAAGAAGTATTAGAATAATGAAATCCTTACAACTTCACTTGTTAGGCAATCCAACTCATAAATCTTTCATCATTAATTTTTGAAAATGTAACAAAGGAACTAGAATTATAATTAAGCTTGAAACTAGACAAAAAGATATATTTTAAGATTATGATAACTAGACATAAAATTTCAATGCAATTTTCTTCACAAAAAGGAGTAACAAGAACAATTCAACTAGTAAAACCACTAAGTGGCTTTTCATTAGAATAAACATAAATTAAATTATTGGCATTACCAAAAAAAGTCATATGTAACATAAAAGTAAGTGATGCTACTAATTTCCATTTTTCAACAAGTCATGTTAGATATCCTGCTCCTTTGATGTATAACAAATATTTATAATAAATTACTTTACACAGCAAAATAAATCCATGAGATAAAATCATAACTTCTAAATGAACTGAAAATAAATCTCCTTATTACCAAGGTTAATTGAATTAATGGTAGTATAGAGAACTTTTATACCAAGTGCTTAAAAATCAACTAATGATAAAAGACAACTATGAAGGTAATCTTCATCTAAATAATGAATAAGTTGATTATAATTAAAATGGTCTAGGTACAACTTAGCATGAAAAATTGGAAATCCAATATTAAAATAGAAAATTACATAGTTGTATATTACATCTATTATCACAATAATATATATAATAACACATAATTGGTTGTCAGTGCAATATTTTTACACTAATTTTACATGACAAGGTTTATTATATTCAAATACATGTTTAAGAAACCATTCAAGGATTTAATATTAATTCATACTATGAATCATCATAAGGTCATACCAAACATTTTTAACATAAATTTAATGGCTATATTAAATTGCTTCAAGTAATAAAAGGCTCTTAAGACTAAAACTATAAAAATATCATTTCATGGACCACCAATTACCTTATTACCAACATCCACAATAAAAGTAACAACATATATCTAAATTCTAAGTTAGTTTAGTAACTAATAAAATAATAGAAACCAATAATTATTATAATGGATAATCCTAATTAAAGTTATCAATTCTAAGATCAAAATATAAGGAACCAAACATCAACCCAAAAATAACAATCACCTATACTTGATTTATAAAAATAGTTAACATAGTTATTCATATTCCATTTGCACACATATTTTTAGCACATAGACCTATAATTATATTTTTGAATAAAACTATCACCTCATCACTCTTATTTATTTATTCATCAAAGTTAGAATTGGAAAATGCATGAACCTTAAACATTATAAGGAAGTTGGTAGGATAAATATTAGCATACAATTAAGCATATTTTAATTAGCTAGTTCACGTAATAAAATTGAAAAAATGTTGATAGAATAAAATGATAAACATTGTAATATAAATATATATAAGTGGATATACACCTATTTCCCATAATTCCTTATTAATGGTGAAATAGATAGAAAGATCCTTATATTAATATGTCAGTTATCATTATGATTTCCTTGCATTTCCAACAAGATTATTGTGGTTATCCCATGCACTCTCCATATTTTATTATGAAATGTTAATCCTATAATTATATTGGAATACTATTGTGTGTCCAATGATCCTTTCTTGATGATAATTTAATTTAAGAGTCTAGGGAAGCCTTATAGTGGACTTCTCCAAAAAAATAAGTAACATGTTCCCTTAAAAAGTAATTGATTTGTATTCTCAAGAAGATAAAACATCATTTTTCTAATTTAAATCATTCTAATCTAACGTTGGAATGTGAACCATTTAAGCATAAAATTTTTCAAAATGTCAAAATGAATAATAAACTTATAGTGAATATTTATTGCATTCACAACCTATCTTTGACCAACACCAGAAGTGTTTACTATCCACTATACAACTTAAGAATGAATTCATATCAAAACAATCTTAAGTAACCAAATTGAACTTATGCATCTAAACTATGAAACTCCTATATATCTTTCATACTATTTTATTTATAAATATTATCCTTAATAAGAGAATTACCATCATAACAAGTTTAGATAATGTTCCAAATATTTTAAATGTCTTTTTATCAAATCTACATAAATAAAATGTTCATTTAATCACCTAAAATTATTTTTACCAATAATGTCAAAAATTAAAATAAAATAAGTCAATCCTTTATGTCTTTCCAAATATTACTAATAATTTATCATCATTGGAATATGATATAGTCAGTTAAACAATATCATTATCACAAGAAAGAACTTAATTAATTTATTCTTTTGAACTGAAAGACTATGATTCATAGCCTTCCAAATAAAGGCAATGATATTTCTCTCAAGTTATCAACATGCTAACCACATTGCATACTTATGTTTGAGTGATATTTATCTAACATTCATGGTCCATTATGAACCTCCAACGATAATCTAATAAGAGATATTTTATAATCAAGGAAATAAATTTTATACTAGGATAAGCCCTAAAACCAAACTTCATTTATAAGAGAGTGTTTTATGTAACACAATATAAATTTACCTTTTTACTTTTTACTCTTATTCTATACAAACATCAATTAATACTTATATGTCATTAATTTAATCTCATATATAAATAAAACAATACAAACTAGACTTCTATTTTACTATCCAATAATTGAATTAAATAAATCAAGGATGGTGATAGTAAACTATAAAAAAACACACATGACTCATGGATTCCATCAGTCCATATAGAAAAATTCTATTATAGGAAATATATCAACCATAAAAAAAAAATCATAACTAATGTTACCTTAAATAAAATATTTTTACCAATCAATTATTCTTATCATTATACTTTCACTATCAAGAATCAAAATTCCAAACATTTGAAAACTTACACAACTAAAATGCAATACTTAAAATCTATATTACCTTAGTCTTTAACTAAAAGTAGCTATCCATGCCTTAAATAGGTCAAAATTATGTTCACATGTTTCTTTACAATAAGAGTAGAATAAACCATTTGCAAATAAGAATAAAATCCAAAATAAACTCATACCAATGCACTTATAAATCAATTGAGATATAATTACAAACACTCTATAGTGTACCAATACATTAAATAATGTTAACTAATGCAAACTTAAAACTAAATAAATTAATCATTGACATATTCCAATAATAATTATATCACATATAAATCTAAAGACATAATTGTTTCATTACAAATTAACACCATCAAGAGAATATCAAAAACTTCAATCAACAAATAAATTTCTCAAATGAAAATCAACAATCATGTTTAAATGATATTAATAAAATATTTCCATGCTTATAATTTCCTTCATACCAAAATAATATTTTCCCATGTAAATCATCCATGTACTAAAAAATATCCAAGTCAATAAAATAAAATAATTAGAAAGGTAATCAAATTTATAAATGGTATGACACAACATAGAAATTAACTTCAAAGTAAAAATGTATTAAAACAAAGATATCCCTCGATAATAAGTTTCCAAAATTGACTCCCACTCAAATTAATTTAACCATTAGTTAATGAAAATTGAGTTTTGATGATAGAATTTATATAGTTTAACTATCTTTTGTAAGTGAAAATTTAAAAATTATAACAAGTTTTCTACCTCAAAAAGTTATTGACATCTTCTTCCAAAAATAAAAACCACTAAACTTATGATTTAAAAATCATTCTTCAAGAAAATATAGTCAGTCCAACTAAAATTAATTTATGCAATCACTAATGAAGGGGATAAAAAATAATGAGTAATATGATCCCAACCTTTGGTGGTCCTTACCACCTCATCCATATAGAATAACCCCCAAAAAAACTATGGAATTACTTATCAGAGTAAGATTATAAATGCATATAAGGTCAATACACTAACTTGATGAAGTGAGGGATAATATAAATTGATTTCAAACTAGTGATATTTCAATACTAACCACCTAAGATAGACTGCAAATACTTAACCAAGATTAAATCACTATTATATAATCCTTAAAGTGAACATGTCACTCATAAATAGTATACAGTTCATGTGTATCAATGTGCATGTGTATATTGATAAAATCCAAACACTATAAATTGTGTTTATATCCATAATAAGACCATTTAGTAGACCCTTAATCCTAATTAGGTATCTTGTTCCCCTTATTAGAGCATGATCTAAAGGTTTAGGTGGATACATAGTTCCTCTTGGAAAAGTGTAAGATTACATTTAATCCAAATAGTTAAGGGTATTAAAGTAGGTAGCCTTACATTCCATAGTCAACATTGATCACATCTAGCTATTAAGATAAGTATGAGAGAAATTTATGCCCAATAAAATAAGTATTAGTATAATAAAGGCCTTACAACTTCACTTGTCATGTAATCCAACTTATAAATCTTTCATCAATAATTTTTGAAAATGTATCAAAGGAACTAGAAATATAATTAAGCTTGAAACTGGACTAAAATTTATATGTTAAGATTATGAGAATTAGACATAAAAGTTCAATGTAGTTTTCTTGACAAAAAGGAGCAACAAGAAGAATTCTACTAGTATAACCATTAAGGGTTTTTTCATCACAATAAACATCAAGTACAATATTGGCATTACCAACAAGAGTCATATGTACCATAAATGTAAGTGATGCTACTAATTTTAAATTTTCAACAAGTCATGTTAGATATCCTTTTCCTTTCATATAAAATGAATATTTAAAAGATTACTTTAAACAATAAAATTCATCCACAAGAGAAAATCATAACTTCTAAATGAACTAAGAATTAATCTACTTATTACCAAGGTGAATTAAATTAATGGTATAATAGATAAATTTAAAACCAAGTGTTTAAAAATCAACTAATGATAAATGAGAACTATGAAGGTAATCTTCATCTAAACAATGAATAAGTTGATTACAATTATAATGGCATAAGTACAACCTAGCATGAACAATTAGAAATCAAATATGAGAATAGAAAATTTCATAGTTGTATATTACATCTATTCTCACAATAATATATAGAATAACACATAATTGGTTGTTAATCTAATAATTTTCCACTACTTTTACATGACAAGGTTTAGTATATCTAGATACATGTTTAAAACCATTCAAGGCTTGAATCTTAATTCAAACTATGAATCATCATAAGGTCATACAAAACATTTTTAACATAAATTAAATTGATATATTTAATTGCTTCAAGTAATAAAAGGATCTTAAGACTAAAGCTATAAAAATATCAATTCATGGACCACCAATTACCAACATCCACAATACAAGTGACAACATATATCTAAATTCTAAGTTAGTTTAGTAACTAATAAAATAATAGAAACCAATAAGTATTATAAAATATAATCTTGATTAAAGTCATCAATACTAAGAGAAAAATAGCAATAACCATCCATCGACCATAAAATAATAATCACCCACACCTAATTTAGAACAATAGTTATTACTACTCCATTTGCACACATATTTATAACCTATAAACTCATAATTGGATTCTTGAATATGGATAATGTATCATCTCATGTTAATACATGCAACTTATTTATGATGCTAATCATAATGTTAAGTTCAACATTAGCTCACATACCAAGATAAAATAACACATGGTTCCAAAGCATATAACAAGGACTAAATACATTATTAATAACTATTGATATCAACTCCTATTTGAAATATATAAGTAAGTCATGCACCAATATGAAGATAAGGGTATCAATTTGATCACTTAATTCAACAAGAGATGCCCCATTCATGTACCTTGATGATCCCTCCATCAGTGGCCCTCACCATCCCAAACTATTAGATAATGGTGGGAATTAGTATTCAAGTACCCATGAGAGGTTAAAATCACAACAAAGATTATAAATCCTCAAAATGACTCACAATAGTAAAAAAAATAAGTAAAAATAAAATCTAAAAATAGCCACAACCCAAATGTTCATAAAAATAGGAAACTACCCCAACACCAAAGAGATCTAATTGAAATAGAAAAACCATACTAATAAAATTAAAACTTAACAATCTTGAATAGTTCAATGATATTTAATTTAAAATTTATAAAATCCAATATAATATAGATTCAAATCCATAACCCCAAATTTTCAAAACCAACACAAGTGCTAAGCTTAGCCAAGGGACTATTTTTAGCAATAAAAAATGATCCAATAAGGAATGCCATCAATAACATTAAAAAAAACATGAAATAAATCCAACATATATTGATAATGACTATATCCACATAGTAATTAAGGAATGCACTTCATAGTGAAAACAAAACCACTCATTCCATTTTGCTAACATGCCACCATTTATAGCATGCATCAAATGGTTTTAAATTAATAAGAAACTAATCAAAAAATATAATCAGATAAGGAAGGATATAACCAATTATAAATTACCAACAAGAACTATATAATCTAATGAATAACCAATTTGTCTAGAAGAAGTATAATTAATCAATAAGTCCATGATCAAATTCCAAACCAAAACACGTATATGATTCTAGAAAATTCATAAAATACCTAAATAGAATGCAACAATACACATATAGAAACCTAATGTAGCCTACTAAGAAAAAAAATATTTTGAACAAAATTAATTTTATTCGTATTATAGATCCATCATGAATTCGTTTGACTTCATTATATATATAATCCTAATATAAGATCCAATTAATGACACCATCAAATAGATCCTTAATTAAAACAACATTATCAACTTCATATCACAACCACCATAGTGGAAATAAGCAAAATTATAATCAATAATATCTTCTTTCCAATTGCAACTAGTCTTGAAAGAATTGATTTTCATCCCTAATATAGTCAAAATAAGACACCAATGATATGATCACCTAAAATATGAATAATATGCTTCAATATGATAACATACAGGTTATACTTTTCTCATTTCATCACTCAAAATACTACTACAACCAAAAATAATCATAAAAATAAGAAAGCATAGCTAAAAAATTAAAATAGTTGCGCATAGACCAAAAACAAGAATCCCAAGCACATTTAACCAATCTAATGGTGGAGGATATACTTTCATGTCTAAATCAACTAAATGACCTCAAAGGATTTGAAGGATGTCAAAAAAACTTCAAATCAATAAATAAGACTCATTGATTACATATAAAAAGTTGAATACCAATGAGAATAAATTATAAGGTTTAATGAAAATCCATTACAAAATTATAACTTGCATCTCATAGTTAGGGTAAAATGGAAAACAACCAATATACCCTCATTAATTAGGGATCTAGTCAAGATGTTAAACAACCACCCTAATTAAGATGAGTATTCCAAAACTATAGTGTGATTTAAAGTAAAATACATAAGATTCAAATTATATACAATAAATGCATTTATAAAAAATAACCATGTCTACAACTTGGGGAGAAGTTTTCCTAGAATTGCAACCCTATTTTTCCTAATTAGTGTAAAAGTGATATCTCATTGATATGCATAAAACTAGGAATCTAATCCTGATGCCAAGAATGTTTAAGTTTCCTCACTACATCTTTTCAGTTAAACCCAATGCCACATACATTCATTAAAATGTAATCAACATTCCTTAAGTAAAACCCATGAAACTCCAAATCAATATAACACCAAAATATTGTTTCCAAAACAAACCATTAGTCAATAATAGATCCCAAATGATATTTATAATAATTCAAATATTAGGGTGAAAACCCATATAATAAAAATAAGATTTGCAAAGAATAACCAGGATCTAACAATCCTATAAAAGCAATGGGGGAGTAAATTATTCATATGGAATTAAAGGTTCATCATGAATTATTTTGAGGTCATTAAATTTTAATGTCCATTTTTTTCTAAAACTTAATAGTTCAAGACAATAGTAAAACCCACAACAAAATCTACCTACTTGAAATTATAGTCCACCATGGAGGAATTGTATACACTCAACTTGGTTCCCTTTGCTTTTGCACTATGGCCCACCAAAAAAACTATGGAATCTATTAAAACTACATCCTTTTAAAAAAAAATACATCCTCCACCATCATATGATTTTCCATCCCCAAAATGCACTCAAATCCTTAAGCTTCAAAGATTGAGCTATCATGGCTAAAAAAAAGTCAATTCCCAAAAGGAACTTGATGGAGTTCCAAATTCATGCCATCATGGAAAAAGGATTAGAGTAATGTCAATTCCAACATCATCTTAAGATGAAAAGTATTTAATCTAAGTCAAGTCCTATGTGGAGTTCCAAGTCATCATAGATATCAAATAAGCTTAGCAAAGCATGGACCACAAAAGGAGCAATCTAGCACTTCAACCACTATATGGCTAAAGAAATCATGACCAACAAAAAAGTTAAACACATCATGGTCTAGGCAATAAAGATGATAAATACACAATAAGGTTATATTAATGAAACCATATCATGTCTTGAGTAGTGGATTTGAGCAATCACTTGACCATGAGGAGACCAACAAGAGTGGATGGAAAAGTCCCTCATGAAGTTGATTACAACCCACACAAGGAGGCAACCAGGAATACATAACACAATCAAAGGAATTAATAAATAAACCAACAAGATCAATCATATAAAATGAACAAGGGTCTAAACCAAACAAATATCAAGCATGAGATAAACAAAAACTATCACACACAAATAATCAATAACAATACTAATCCCACACACACCAAAATAAACATGAATTAAAATAGAATAGTAATAATATTAAAATAACAATCACAACATCAAATAAAAAAAGATGTAAAGACTCAAAAGATGACTAGAGGCATTGGAATCTCCATTAGACCTCATTTTCCAGGTCATAATCACATTCAACTTCTCATTAAACCTCTTTGCTATTTTACACAACTATTAAAGCCTATCACCAAGCCTAACTCATCGGCATATTTCTATAGTCATTGAAAGGAACATCAAAAACATTTAAATAAAGTATCAATATCTAAATAATAATATAATTATGAATTGAATATAACATTTAATGTGACATAAATGAATCAAGTATAACATTTAAATCATTAATCATTTATTGCTAAAATAAATCAAAGATGTAAAAAATAATCAACAATAATAGAATCATTATATCATATTTAGAACTAGCATTAATAACAATACATTTAAGTTCCAAATAAATAAATTAACTCATTCTATATAAATATATCAATAAATAATTAAAAGTGTATAAAAAGTGGGGTTATAACACCACCAACCTTAATATTACAATAATTTTGTGAATAAGCACATAATAATATAAAGATGTAAATGAAAATACCTCAAGTAGAGATTGGTTCCACCAAAATTATCTAAGGTTTACAAATAGAAAAAGTAAGATAACTAATAAATAAAACTAGTCAAAAAACTTAACACCCAATAATGTGCAATTAACAACTTTCCAAAATTCAAGTAGAAGATACCAATAATCAAACCACCAAAAAAAAATTTCAAAACAACCTATAAATCCATAGTCAAATCCTATATACACTTTATTAAAACCAAAAAAACCATAATAAAGTAGAGTATTTCATATACCATCCATGTAAAAATTACATCAACCCAAAGTTTCATGGATAGGGTTTCAAAGACAATTTGAATCAGGTTCTTAAATAAAATATTTATCCTAGTATCATTTAAGATAGAAAAACATTCTATACTAGATTGAGTTTAATTCAATATGAAATAATTATTTTTTTTCAAAACAAGGGTTTTTCATGACCCTCATTCAACTTCCAATATCTTTTCATAATAAAACTTCTTTCACCATGTTACAAGAATCAACAACAAAAACTAGTGACGAATACACAAAAGAGTGTTAACTTATTTTTCAAAAATAATTTTGAAACCCTAGTATCAATTTATTTCAAGCTTATTATTTTTAATCATGTTCTCTTCCATTTCTTATTTTCATACCCTTTGGTTGATGTGTGACTTTCCACAGTAGTCCACATTTTAAAACTAGCAAGAAGATGCTTCCAATAAGGTTTTTCCATAATGGCAATCAATGTTGTTGAAAAAAAAATAGAAACCCATTAAATAATGGTAAGAAATTATACATATAAAATGTATTTTTAGTTCCAATACTACCTCAAAATTACTTTCATAATTATTCATGTGCCTTAGCTTCCATTTAACTTCAAAAACCCAAGGTCAATGGTTCTTCCAAGAACTATTTTACTTCATTGTTATCCATTAAAAAACACCCATTTTCATTATCATGCCTTGACCTAACTTAGGTCAATTTACGTGTAATCCAAATAAAATAGATTAATCCATTCATCTTAAATAAGTTTTATGTAAATTATTAATTTTACATAACCTTAACATTGACCAATTACATGGTCTAATAAAAACATAATTAAAGCTATTTCGAAACCACATTTTAATCAATATTCAAGGCTTTGATTGAGTTAAAAAAAGTAATAGAAAGGACATATAAATCATGTCAAAAACAAATTTAAATTATAATAATGTGACATAAAAGACATCTCTTAAACAAATTTCAAGTATAATAATTTGACATAAAAGACATCTTTTAAACATGCTAACCAAAATAAGATCAAAATTTCAAGTATATGCAACTTTTGGGTCAGAATAAAAACTATCAAGATAATAAAATAACAAAAAACATGGAATATTAGATCCAAGACAATGATGGCCAGTCAAACTAAAAATATCATTTTACATACAATATGGGGAACTCACATTATATACATAACAAAAAATATTAATGGACCCTTATAAATTATAATTTGCATCTTAACCATTTATACCTATACAGTGTTATTTAGTGTCAGTTTGTACAATTATTGCACCCTCAAGCCTAGGTATTCTTTGAATTTACCTGCAATAATGAAAATGACATCTGTAGTACCAATATTAATAAGATAATAATAATTGGAATAAATAAATATTCATAATCAACATTTTGATATATATAAATAAAATTTACATTATTATGTTATCATCAAATATTTCATGTGTTTTATTAAGCTCCAACATGGTGAGAAGTGACACTTATGTGTGTGTGTGTGTGTGTGTGTGTGTGTGTGTGTGTGTGTGTGTGTGTGTGTGTGTGTGTGTGTGTGTGTGTGTGTGTGTGTGTGTGTGTGTGTGTGTGTGTGTGTGTGTGTGTGTGTGTGTGTGTCTGTGTGTCCCAATACCCAAATGTGTGATCATAGTATGATATATATACTCATATAGGTCAGTAATATTAAAATTTAGCTTATGTAATTTGTCATTTGTTGGATCTTGTATATCATCATCATCATTATCATACCAATTTGTATTTATATAATTAGGGTCCTTAAAATTAGAAAATGAGGTATATCTAGTATTTTATCCTCTAGTTATATGGCAGCTAGTAATTGTTTTTGTATATATTACATAACACTTATGATTAGTGTTTTCTCATGTTCTATTATTATATCAACCACCTCATATATATGTATTCAATCAAGTGTGATGGGTTATGTAGGTGGTATAATGGATTGACCTTCAAATTGTGAATTATTTTATTTATAGTATCTTAAATAGGTATAATCTACAATAATTTTATATTCATCTATGTCATATATAAATTTTATACATGTATTGAATTTATAAGACAAGTATTTCATTTCATGAATCCAAGATCACCTTGAAAGTAAATTGTAGTGTAAAATTTTAGGCTTGATTTGAAAAATATTAGGCACCATATTTGGACATATTGGTCAATCCAATGTGATATTTCCAAGTATTTGGTTATGGGAGTTATCAAATCTTTTGATATTATGTTATGGTATTTTAATGTTGTTAATATTTATACCCAATTTCTATAATAAATAAAATATACAAATATATACCCCTGAACCAGTGTCATTTGATGCAAGCTTTACTATATTTTTGTGCATTGAACTTAAATAAATAATAAATTATCTTGATGTATGATATGATTAAGAGGTAATTATTACTTATCAAAAGTGATGGAATTTTATATATACTTGATTGTATTAATGATCAAATAAAATATCATTAGCTTTGTATGACTTGGAAGAGTTTTATCACTAGTATTTCATATATGAGATTTTTTTTAGATTGTTGATCTATTTTATAACTCTAAAATAGATATTTTAGAAGTGGAATTCCATAGTTGATAAATGATATCATAACCTTATATTCATTGGCTTGACTTATTAGAGGTTAAGGGGGTTAAGTTAGAACATGTTGAGTACCTTCAGTTTTTCATGATGGATGAGGTACATGCCCTTGTCTAGTGTTGAAAACATGAAGAAAAAAACTAATATAATCGATGGACTAATTATGGGATAAGGATGGGAAGTGAGATAATATTTAGGTCTAGGATAAAGAGGAACAAAATGAGTCATGCATTCCATTTGGCACCTAGTGATGATAATCAGTAGCTCATATTATATATTAAAACAATATGAATTGAAGAAGGATTGACGTTGTACATTATTAAAATTAGAATTTTTATTATATTTAAATTTTATTGTTAAAAATATATGGATCAAAATATAAAATAAAAATGCGTTCATTTTAGCCATTATTTTAGTTTGAAATTCTAATTTTTCAAATGATATTAGGGGTTTAACTATGTAGGGTGTGTTTGATATGTAGGCCCTCATATATATTTATCTTAGGTGTAAATAGTGAACAAGGCCCAAAGGGAACTAACTATGGAGGATTCCACCATATTTTAACCACATTATCATGTGTATAAGGTACATTGAGAGTAACTTCATGGGGCTAACCATTTACTGGTGCACTATAAAACTAAATGGTTGAAAGGCTTCCTATAAATTAAAAAGGAAAATTACTATGTGTTTTTGGTATACTATGAGGTATGTGAAAACTAAAGTTAATACATAGTTATGTTTATTGTCTTGGGTATTAGATTAATACACTTAAAATCATGGTTAAATTAAAATTGAATATTTATTTGCCTAAAATGATAGATCCTATGAACTTTACAATTGTCAAAACATAGTTCTACAAAAATAAGAAAATAAAGAAAAATAAATTGATTTTTTTAATAGAAATAAGAAATTAACCTAAAACCCTAAAATAATATATATAACATGACATTTATTATATATTTTTACACTATTTTTTATTTAACATATGAAATTTGTTTTAACATGAATAAAACTTGATGGATACACTTAGATTATAATATATGACATTTGAGAATAAATATGAATGTAAAGGAAAATTGACTTACATGAAATTGAAATTGACAAGTGGAATATGTAAAAAATAATAAGTATATCTAATAATAAGATAATTAGACTATAATTTTATGGTTAATTATATCTGATATCCAATAATGATTAATATAAAAATTTATGATTGTGATAGCTAAGATTAAGAGGTAGGATCTATGGATATTTATTAATAGGTCTACACTCCCTGGGTAATAGTGCAGGTCAGTCTGCACTCCATGCATAATAGTCTAGGTTAGTTGTTATCTTTATATGTTGGATTATTTTCATTGAGTGTGATGAAGATGTGACTAATTTATACATGTTCCTATGTCTACTAACATGGATAATGTATTATAATCATGTAGATGCCACTAAAAATATTTTTTCTTTCTCATTTCCTTGGGAACCCTAGGGATACTTTTAAGAGATTGAAACCTATAATAAGATAAGGGATGTGTAATGGGATAAGATTAAAAAAATAACCCCATTTGATTATTGACCATTACCTATGTATTCAGATACTTTACTGATGAAATCAAGCCATATGTAGTTCCTGAACCTAGATGATTATGTAATTGTTCTCCCTAAATATATGTATGTAGCTAAAAATTTAGATTTGATACTTGATAATGTTAGATCTTGATTTGATTTAAAATTATCCAAATTTTATTTAAGACTAATCCTAATTATTTGTATTAAATTTGAAAAAAATATAAGATAATTTATTAGTGTGATGTTGTATAGTAGATAGATTCCAAATATAAATCAAGGCCCTTTAAAAGAGATTTTTATTTTATTATATAGTGATTTTTTAAAATAATTTACTTTATTTGACACAAAAAAATGTAAGATCACCAATAATAATATTTAAATTTTGAAAATGATACAATAAATGACACAAATATGAGATCACCCTAGGTGGAAAGGTCTGTGGTAGTGGACCTATCTTCATAACATGAAGATGTACCAAAAAATTAGGGATAAAAGTCCTAAGGTTGGAATAGTCTAAGATACTTAATAAGAAAATTTTATCGTTGAATTATATATTATTGTGTATGAGTGATGGAAATAGAGGATTAAAACCCACCAATATAAAAACAAATTAGAGGAATGTCATGTATTTGGGCGTGAATTAAGTGGTCTAACATGTGTCAAGAATCAACACTGTCAAGTGCTTGTGAGCATATGTAGGTATCTATATTTCCCACCATCTACCCCAACTCCCACCAATTCCACCCTATTCTAGTAATTAAATTGATATGACATAAGATAAATAAAAACTGAGTGTGTAAACCACACTTTATCTCTAATATGAAGCATTAATTCTGTAAGACATTAAAGACAAAATGCTATAATATTACATGAAGTAGTAATTTTTTGTATATGAAATTTAAAAAAAAAATAATATCTTTAAATTTAAAAATTTAAAGGAGAGAAATGAATGAGTACACTTGTATGTGAATGAAACCATATTTATTTGTAACTCATAAAATATAGATAGAAATACCCCATTATCAGATCAATTGGAGAGATGGTTCCTCATGTTGAACCATAAGAAAATTAAGAGTGATGATGTCCAATTTATTAATATATAATAAATACTTTAATTATAAATATGAATACTACAACTATAAAAAAAGGGTAGAATCACCCAATCTACTAATCTAAAGTAATTTGGAATCACTATGGGTTCACTAGAAGTGATGCTAAGGACATTGAGTGTCACTAGACTTGAACATATATCACCCATTATAAAAACTTTAACCACATAATGGGTTTGAGATAAGTAATGCCAATGTTGTTTAGTGTCACTAGATTCAAACATGAATTACCCATAATATAATGAATTACACTTCTATAGACAAATCTAGATTCTATTTGAATGATTAAAAT
>JARHVA010003511.1:1905000-1954731 GCA_037957365.1 Torreya grandis
TAATACTTCTCTAATAAACTTCTCATTTCTACCTTATTTTCTCACTGTTTGCACCATTAAGCCTTTTAGTGAAAGGTAAACTTGTAAGAATGGTTTAGAAAATATGAGGGATAAAATATAATTATAAACCACCATGGAAGTTAAATAAAATTCTCAATCTTAAACTTTCATCTATTTTGAAACGTTGACTTGGTCAATTCTAACTGCTACAATAAATCTCTATGAAATAAGTCCTTTCCTATAGGATCCACTCACTCACCTAAAAAAATATTCACACATGGAGGTGATTGTATAGTTTAATACATGCCCCAATCAATCAAATATCCATAAAAATACATTTTGATCACTTTATAATAATATCTTTCACATCAGGTCAGTGTTAGGGTTTTAGATAGGGTTAACATTATTTATGGTGTAGATGATAGTTCGTAAAGGATTTCCCTTCATTTACAAAACTAATGATTGGATATATTATTAATGACCCTTACACATATATAATTAATATATTAGGTTCCCATGCATAAGTTACATGTGCCAATGAACACTTGAAAGCTATTCTTAAGTTGAGAACCCTTCATTCTATGCACTCAAGAGACCTTAAGACACTTTTTCTTGACTTAAACTTCAAATTTGACCTAAAAATTCATGAAAATGATTTAAAAAACATGACACACTTTTTTAAATTCTCACATACTCATACTTACCTTGAAAATTGATCTTGATACCCCATCTAGCCATCATCTCTCTCTTTACTCTCTACGCCCTTACCTACAAGTCACATTAGGCCTTAAAAATAAAATTATATCCACTATCCAGGTTATTAAAACCTAATATACATGTCATAAAAAATATTACCATTCTCAACCACTACCATAAATTCTTTATATGCCTTGACAATACCTCATGACACCTCATTAGGTCAAGCCGGGTCTAGAACTAGTCTAGTTGTATGCTATGTTTATAGGTCCTACCCTTGTAGGCTCACTTTGATACTTTCATGAGTGATCCAATGCCTCATATTCATGATCAAGTATCCCCATACATCAAACTATATCTATGTTCATCTATCTCACTAGGCCACCAAGTTCATACCTTCTCATAATGACTCTTTATGCAATAACCAGTGTCATGACTAGGCTTTTCAAGCTCTTAAAACTTGACAACTGACCTTGAAACACTTCTTGACTCTCTTATATATTTATAATATATCTTTACCTTTCTCATATGTATTACATTCTCCTCAGACAATTACATACCTCTCAATGATGCTATCAGACAAGAACATTCTTTAATGACCTCATGAACACCTTTCTTAAGATTCTTTGACATCAATGACAATATCAATGTCAATCTTAAAAAATAAAAAAAATTCACAAAAATATCCACATTTATCATTGATGGTAAAACATGCTTTATGTTGATCATTCATATCTCCCTATTTTGGTCTTTCTCCCCCTTTGACATAAATGAAAAAGTGATGTCTGCAACTCCTTAGATCACAATCCTTACAACCAAAATACTCAACACATAAGAATTATGAGTTTATAAGACATAACACAAACAAGATCCCCTATCTCCATGCATTCCTTCTTGGAATAACTCACCTTTTCTCCCCATAAGTATTTGAATTTTTAAATTATTGATAGGGGTAAGAATTACACCTAATTCCTATCTTAGGTGTTCAAAAGTTACCTTTGGAAGTGGTTTGTTCAAGATGTTTTCAATCTAATCCTATGTAAAAACATATTAAAGTTTGACACTTTTTTCACTTACCTTCTCTCTTAGAAAATGATACTTGATGGGAATGTATTTGGTCCTTGAGTACATGATAAGGTTCTTTGAGACACTTATAACACTTGTATTATCACAATAGATAGGGATAAGACCATCATAATCCACTTTGTAGTGTTTTAGGGTCCATCTCATCTATAGGACCTAAGTGAAACATGAAGTTGTTTAAATTTACTTAGCCTCACAAGTGGACAAAGATACTTATAGTCTCTTCTTGCATATCCATGAAACTAGGTACCTACCTAAGAAGAAGGCTCTTCCATTAATACTCTTCCCATCATCTATACTTCCTACCCAATCTACATCTATTTAGGCTATCAAATTTAATTCCTTGCTTCTTGGATACCACAATCTATACTTGATGGTCTCTTTAAGATACCTGAGTATCCTTTTGACTACTTGTAGATGATTTCCTTTAGATCTACTTGAAACCTTCCCACAAGACCTACTTCTTGCATGATGTTAGGTTTAGATGTAGTAGTGTACAAAAAACTTATAATCATTGACATATGTGATGTCTTATTGACCTTTAAAGACTCATATTCCTTACTAAACTTACATCCTATGATCATGGGTGTACTAACTACCTTGAAATCTTCCATCTCAAACTTCTTCAAAATCTCTCTTATGTACTTGGATTGTGAGATGAATATACCTTTTTTAGATTTAATGATTTAGAACCCAAGAAATAATTATAGTTATCCTAGAAAGGACATATCCAACTCTTTCATCATCACCTCTGTAAAGGCCTTAGCCATGTTCTCATTGTTTCCATCAAATATTATGTCATCCACATAGACAACTACTATTATTTGATGGTCATCTTCTGTCATGATGTATAGATTATTATATACAACTCCTCTTTCAAATCCTTGATCCAATAAATACTTGTCCAACCTAGCATACCAAGGTTTAGGATATTGATTTAGACCATATATATACTTTTTGAATTTTAAAATATAATCTTTGTCATCTCATAGTGATAACCCTTTAGGTTTCTTAATGTACACTTCTTATGCCAAATTCCCATTCAAAAAGGCATACTTGACATCCATTTGGTATACCTTGAATCTTTTGAATCCTACATATGCTAAAAATAATTTGATTGCCTCCAATCTTGCTACTAGTGCAAAGCTATCCACAAATTCTACCCCTTCAACTTGTGAATATCCCTTAAATACCAATCTATCCTTATTATTAGTTACTTCTCCATCTTCATTTAATTCAACTTGTTTCTAAATAGCCATTTTATGCTAATGTCATTCTTGTATTTTGGCCTAGGAACTAGTTCCCAATTATCATTATTTTCTATTTGATCTAAATCCTCATTCATAACACCTAACAAAAAAAATTATTTGCTTGATTTTATAAGATTATTTAGTTCAATCTTGGAAATAGAGCAACATTATCCTGATTTAGATTACTTACCAATCTCCTCCTTGTTTATATACCTAAATTTTTGTTGTCAATGATTTGAGATTCAAGGTGAGCTCTTTGAATCTATCTTGAGGTTCCTTTTGATTCCTACCTCTCTTCAACTCCTTCTTCTTCCTCATCAACCTCTATAGTCTCTTCTACATTCTTGAATTCTAGATTATCAAAAGTGTTCTTTGATTATGAGTGATATTTCCTTGTATCATCAATATTCACATTGGTGCTTTCCACTATCTTTTGTAGTCTCTTATTATAAAATCTATATGCTAAGCTCATTGATGAGTATCCTAATAATACACATTCATTATATATGAAATCAAACTTACCCAAGTCTTCATCATCTCTTTTGATGAAACATTTACTCCCAAACACTCTAATGTGTTCCACATTGGTAGGTCTACCCTTCCATAGTTCATAAGGAGTCTTGTTTCCATTATTTCTTATATATCCTCTATTAAAAACATAGATAATAGTTATTACTAACTTTATCCACTATCCATCAACTAATATAGACTCATTTAGCATAATTCTAGCCATCTCTTGAATTGTCCTATTCTTCCTTTCCACTACCCCATTATGTTGAGGTATCCTAGCTATTGATAATTGTCTCCTTATTCAATGAACCTCATATAAGTCATCAAACTCATTGGACCAAAAATCTCATCCTTTATTATATCTTATGAACTGGATATTCCCATTCTTCTCATTCTCAATAAGAGCCTTGAATGCCTTGAACTTGTCAATAGATTTTGATTTTTCTTTCAAGAATGCAAACCAAGTCATTCTTGTGTAATAATTTATGATTAACATGAAGTATATATCTCCTTAAATATTTTGAATTATTTTAGGAATATATATATATATATATATATATATATATATATATCAGTGTGTATTAGCTCTAAGGGTCTTGTAGTAGAGTACTCCTTGGACTTGAACCTTTTTATAGTCTTTTTACCATGTTGACAATTCTTTCAAAGTATGTTTATAGGTTTGGTGATCTTAGGCATATTATTTATATAATTTTTAGTGATAATATTAACCATGTTATAAAATTTTAGGTGACCTAACCTTATATACCATAGCCATATTTCATCTATGTTACTCATGAATCATCTCTCCTTGATATCATTGAATACATATAAGTTCTTCTTAGTCCTCTTCACATTAGCAATTAGCCTTCTTTATTTGGCTCTCCTTATCTCACACCCTCTATCATGAAAGGTTAGTGGGTGCCCTTGATTACACATTTTACTTACACTAAGTTGGTTATGTTTCAAGCCTTCCACATACAACACATTTTGTGTCTTGGTCTTTCTATTATCTAATCTCAAGACACCCTTGCCAACTATATTGGTAGTTGTGTTATTTCCAAAACTCACTTTTCATGTAGAATTATTCATTGAAGAGATAAAATTATTTCTATCTCTTGTCATGTGGCTTGAATGACCACTATTTGTATACCATTCCATGCCTTCATATTGAATTTGAAAGGTAGTCTGAGCTAACATAGAGTCCTTTTCAGTCTTATTTTCCTCCTTGGAAAATAGTCCATCTTTATTCTTGATCTCAATCTGATCTATCCTAACTTACTTTGGTTTCCATACCATATTTTTATCCTTCTTGTGCATTCTATGAGCTTCATATGTCATGTTGAATATTGTGGACCTTATAAATCTTTTAGAGTAGAATCTTTCATTGTGTCATATATTGTGACAAATGTAGCAAACAACATTTATGTACTTACTATGATCCCATGATGACTTATCATTTATTTCATTAAGATGCCTAATTGGTCTTTTCAGATTGGTATTCTTGACTTGTTATGACTTTTCACTCTCTCTCTCTCAAACTTGTTCATTTTTTTGTGAGTTAATCATGCTCAACCTTCAATAAATCTAGCTTTAGCTTCAACTGGTCATACTCAACTAACTTTGACTTACACATTGTGTTGACCTCATCTAATTAACTCATGATATCCTTGATAGTATTATATTGATGTTTTGAATCATCAATGGAAATTATTAGCTCATCTTCAAGGTGTAATTCATTCTTTCCTTCTTCACTTTCATATTAGACTTATTCATCATACATGGTGTCTTATTCCTATTGATCACAAGACATTTTTGTGCTTCTTAAGATCACCTTCAAGTTGTTAGACTTGCCTCAAAAGACCAAAATATGATACCAAATATTGAAATCATAATTAATTTGTGGATTTAGTCTTCAAAAAAAATTTAATTGTACTTTATCATTCATGAACTATCAAAATAATATAGTGAACTAGCAACACATTAAGAGCCATGAGCAAGAAACAAAAGCATATCAAATAGGATACTTATTTGAGTGAGACATACTCAAGGGTAATAAAACCCACTGATGATGAAAATTTACTATATTCCTATAATACAAACATCAATATTTAGTGAAGCACCGAATTCACTTTGAGCACCAACCCCAACTAGCCAAACACCCACTTGACTAGGTTTTAGCAAGCATCTACTTGCAAGGAGGCACTAACCCCATAAATGAATAAAAACCAAATTTTCCACATAAAACCCTTGATAAAATTTAAAACACTTTTTTCCTTATAAAATATATGATAATCTCCTTATTAATCTCTTCACACACTCCTATCTTTCTCAAACTAGTCTCTAGCCTTCTTCGCTCAATTAACCCTCTTCTTGACTTGGTTATGTCATATGACCTCGATAATAATATATAGTATCCATGAAATATATTTATGATGATTTATATATACTATTATTATGGTATACAAGACCTAATTCATCTCTTCAAAGTTCTATCTCATTCATTTCAACTCTCTCAATCTTTTACTAGACAATTAGGTCTATTAGGCCTTGTTCTTATACTAGGTTCTTCATCATACACTTATTGGTCAGTCATACGCACTTTCACACTTATATTTCCAAAAAAATATGATTTAATAAATTCCATAAAAATTAATCAATCATTAAAATAGGTTGGTCATAGTATATAATACCAAAACCCCTTTTAGTCCTTAAGGAAACCTAATTTAATTAGGCCTTCATTAACACACATTACCCTTTGAACACCTTAGAAGACTCTCAAACTTCTCAAATATAAGTAAAATATCATATTAAAATTTAATATACCCATTAAAATCTCATATTATGTCCATGACACCTTTTATATCCAACCACAACTTGAAGCATGTCATTAGCACTATTCAAAATTAGGCTTGTGCATACCTAGAAAGTCTATCTTGAATAACTGAAGAAAAAAACACAATTTTTTCAAAAAAATGGAAAAAAATAATATATATATATATATATATATATATATATATATATATATATATATATATATAAATTTAAATAAATTTAAAAATTCACCAAATTCATTTTAATTTATTATATATGGAAAAAGGATTCAAACCGTTCTCTACAAGTAGCCCACTTAGAACTACTAACTAGCCTCAAAACATAGTCATGTAAACAAAGACCTAAAACCCTTGTAGAACCACTTTAAAATAATTAAAATTCATTTATATGATATTATTAGGTCATTATATAATTATTGGATAGATATATAATATTTTAAAATGGTAATATTATTCTTGCAAACCAATCTCATTGTATTGTACCTCATTGTCTCATCTGAACTAGATAGGTCAACTTATGAGTAACATATTCATCATATTAACTAATATCCAAAATAAATATATAAAAATAAAATTTATTAAATGTATTGAAAAAAATATCCATGAACTTGGATTCATCTGTAATCCATGATAACACTTCCCTAATCAACTTCTCAGTTCTACCTAGCTTTCTCACTATTTACACCATTAGGCCTTTTAGTGATAGGTCAACTTGTAAGAATATTTTAGAACATATGAGAGATATTAAATAATAAAAACAACCATGGAAATTAAATATAATTCTCAAGCTTCAACATTTATCCATTTGGAAAATTTGGCTTGGTCAACTCTCACTGTTACTACAAATCTCTGAGAAACAAAGCCTTTCTTATAGGATACACTCACTGACCTAATAAACCAATCACACTTGGAAGTTATTGGGAGAGTTTAATACATGATATAATCACTGAAATATCCATACCAATCCATTTTGATCACTTTAAAATAATATATTTCATATTGGGTCATTGTTAGGGCTTTAAAGAGGGTTAACATTATTTCTAGTTTTGAAAATTATTCATAAAGGATTACCCCTCATTTACAAAATTAATGCCTAGAGATCTTAGATAGTAACTTTACCCATATCTCATCAATATATTAGGTTAAAATTCAGAGGTTACACATTCTAATTAACACTTGAGTGTTCTTGGTTTGAGAACCCTTCATTCTATGCACTTGAGAGACCTTAAAACACTTTTTCTTGACTTAACCTTCAAAATTTGACCTAAAAATTCATGAAAATGATTGAGAAAACATGAAACAATTATTTTAATTCTCAAATACTCAAAATTTCCTTATAAATTGATCTTTATACCCCATTTATCTGCCATCTCTCTCTTTGATCTCTAGGCCTTGACCTGTACGTCATATTAGGCCTTAAAACTGACCTTCTAGCCACTATCCAAGATATCAATACCTCATATACATGGAAAAAAACCTATAACCTTGCTCATACACTACCATACATTATTAATATTCCTTTAAAATACCTAATGAAACCTCATTAGGTTAGGTAGGGTCTAGAACTAGTCTACTTGTATGTTAGGTCTATAGGTCCTACCCATGTAGGCTTACTCTAAGACTTTCATGAGTTATCTAATGCATAATATGAATTATAAATCATACTTATACATCCAATTATATCTATATACATCTATCTCACATTGACACCAACTTCATACCTTCTCACAAGATCTCTTTATGCAATAACTAGTGTCATGACTAGGCTTCTCAAGCTCTTAAAACTTGACAACTGGCCTTGTAACACTTATTGATGCTCTTATACCTTTCTCATATATATTTAAATTTATCATATGTATTAAATTATCCTAAAATAATTACATACCTTTCCATGATTCTATAAAATAAGAACATTCTTTGATGACCTCATGAACACCTTTCTTAAGAACCTTTGACATTAATGACAACATCAATGCCAACCTTCAATAATAAGAACAATGCTCAATAAAAAAATTCACAAGTAAAATGACCTATGATCACATGGTATGAATATTAAATTATTTATGATAATTTTACAAATTCACCTTTGTTCATACATGCTTCCATTGCCTCACATCTTATATAAAGTGTTATGGTGGATAATTGGTCATGTGAAAACATATGCACTATGACATTACTTACTAGTCTTGGGTACACACATATTGGCTTGATTGGTACAAAAATTAGAGTAAATTTTTTCAATTTAAAATTATAAATCTCTCTTGGGGGCATATTTTACCATTTATTGTTGTGCTTACAACTATTTATACTGGGTTCTTAGTTTTTCCTAACACTAATGCATTTGACATGCTATTAGGGTGACCATGGATACATAACATACATAAAATCTCATATTGAATATGTTTATTATTTAAATATATTCATATAAAGAGAGTAGTTAAAATTTGGGATGTTCCTTATGAATACCCCACCCATCTTGAGATCTTTCCTCTTACTGTTCCACAATAACATATTATACAACTTACACACATTAAACCTCTAAAAAAACATGTAAGTGATTAATTTCCCTCAATGACTAATTATAAAACATCCTTTACATTATAAATATATTCAAGTTAAAAAATGTTAGTATGTTACATCCTATCATAGTTTGATAAAATCCTTGTGAGCATGTTCCACAAAAAAACATTGACACATTCTCTTGACTTACAGTAAAATCCACATGTTACTGTGACTAATAGATTTATCATTTAATTTAGCATGCACTAAATTTATTATTTTATTCTTTTAATTTATAATTTTAAATAATATAATAAAATGGGGCATATTTAGACACCTAAATTTGATATCATACATTTTTAAAATATTGACTTTGACATAATGACTAAAAAATATAAAAAGACATAAAGTAAAATATCATTTAGGTAATGAACTTCATGGAGGTCATTTGTATAATGATTAAAACATACACAAGTAAAAATCTCACAAAAATTAGTATTTAATTTTGACATGATTTTAAATACTTGGACAATACACATACATTTGTCTCTTTAGCACACTTCCATCTATTCATCTACACATCTAAGTTTTTGGCCACCTATAGAAACATAATATAAAATAATATATGCATTCTCCATATCTCATATTAGTAGTTTACACTACCAAGACACTACTAATAGCACCTAGACAATGCTAATTACCATAGTGGTCTATCTCTGTCAGTAGTGTCCATGTACACTTGACATCTATTTTTCAAATTAGGAAGTATCCATAAGATCAGCCTAATGCTTTATCTTACTTTATATAAATTAAATTAATAGTAACCCTAATAGGATAAAATAATGTGTTGTAATTCTAATTAAAAAATATTGCGTTTAAGCATACATTTGAATGTAAAAAATTAGAATTGATCACAATGATTCAAAAAGTGGAATATGTCAAATATATTAAGTATAATGAAGGGATGAATACTTAGATTTTATGGGTGATTATCTGATTATGAATATTTTATAAAATTCAAAATTAGGATAAATTATGGATGAGGTTCATTCGGTACTAGAAGTGATTTTCTATCTGTGTAGGGTAAATACCACCAGATTGGGTTAGTATTACCAATTAATACAAATTTTTTTTGGTCAGTATTGACATGTATGTAAATGAGTAAAAAATATTATATGATCACCTATGCCTATCATTTATCACTATATCTTTGTGATCCCAAACTATAATGATGCAACTACTCTAGGTGTGATTGTGAGGGATACAAACCTATAAAATTGAGAAACTATATTGGGTTGAGATGAACCCAATCACCCCCATTTAATGATTGACATCTACCTATGTATCTGATACTATAAAGAGTAAAATCAAGACACACATAGTCATCTAACCTAGAATTATTATGTAATAGTGCTCCTTTTGTATATGTATGTGAATAATTATTTGTATTTGATAATTGATAATGCTTACATTGACTTGGATCTAGATTATTTATACATGGCTTGTAACTGATACTAGTAATCAATTCATAGTTTGGGAAGAATAAATCATATTTTATCAATGTGAAATTGTGTGTGTGTGTGTGTGTGTGTGTGTGTGTGTGTGTGTGTGTGTGTGTGTGTGTGTGTGTGTGTGTGTTCTAGATAAGTTACTAGTACATTTTGAATGAGACTTTGATATTATTATATATGAGTATAATTGGGTAATTTATCATGCCACTAAAACACTAGGAAAATTGACCAACTTTATGGAAATATTTATTTTACAAAAATAAACATTGATAAGAGAGTGTTCCAGTTAGATCAGGCTTATATCAACTAATTATACTAACCAAATTTGGCTAAACTGACCTCTATACATATAGACTAAACTAAAAGTCTAAAGATGTTTGTGTATGATATTTTTTAGCTTTGAAATAGATAATGAGGTTACTATAGGCATGTAATAAAAAATAGAAGGTTCAAACTCATAATATAACATGAAAGTATGATAAAATGGTGGACTAAGACCTTGTTTATGTGCTCAAGTCATGCTTGGTAAATGTGTGTCAATATTGTCATTTTCAAGTATTGAAGATCATATTCAAGTATCTACAAATTCCCCCATTTTATTATATTAATTGAATTTATATAGTAAAAGGATAAAATATACTCTAATGTTTATAACACATTTTATATTTAGTATGAAGCTTTGGTTGTGTAGGACACTCAATATTTAAAATTGCAATCATATGTAGTTAATGTCCATAGATTGAAAACTTTAATTTAAAATTAAATTTTTGATATTTTTAAAGTATAAGGATTATAGTACATCCTAAATTTCATTTAATTTTATTTTTCCATTACAGCTTGTTGGAGATGATGCTTCCTTATTGAAATATTGAAGAAACATGTGCTTACTTTTTACATCTCATGGTGAGTTAGGGTGATTGTGCCCCAATTTGTTTTAACTATGAAACCTCTTTGGGTTGTGAATAAAACATCTCCCAACTATCATGAATGTTGGGAAAAGTGCATAATATACTAACCCAAATATCTACATATATAAAAGAAAGAACCATTAATATAGGTTAGATCATAGAAAATGAATCAACCACTATAAATGGATTATAAATTCAGTTACATAGTCTAACTTAAGTTCACTCCATGTAAAAAAACATGATTAAAATGGAATGAAAAATGTTCATGCCCCCATCATGAACACATATTTCATTGTATACTTCCACTCAATATAGAATAATATACATGATTGAAAAATATTTACCAATGTTCATGCCCCCATCATGACCACATATATGATAAGAATGAAGTGGGATGGCAACCATTTTCTAGTCAACTATAAATTGTTTATATCTTCATAAACCAATATCATGCACTCTAAATCAATAACAACTAATATATAATGTCATTCATGTATATATTGAATATGATAGTTTTTATCTCAAATAAAACATATTCTTGTAAATTATGTGCATATGCCCATGTATATGATTTTAAGTGTATCAATCAATTCTCAAATGTTTGTGAAGTGATTTAATTTTGATGAATATACCCCTATAATATGAATTTATGTGTTAATATCTATCATGTAATTAAACCATTTGATATTTGAACCATTATGAATCTTTGAAATATATACTTTGATATGATTTTACACTTATGGATGTATATGTCTCTATGAAAAAACTAATATAAACCCAAATACTAGGATGAGTGATGTTTTCAATTGGATTTTTACCCTTTAAGGAGATGTATAATATATCCTCATCCAAGTGGCACAATTGAAACACCTCTAGGCTATGGGTAGCCAAAAAATGAGGTGAATCTATAGATAGGGCTAACTCCCTTAATGTACCACTTTTAGATCACTACTACACCCATGCTTGCAAGGAAAAGGGAGAGAAAATTGAAATTAAACTATCCTAAAGGAGTTGATACACCAAATTGATTGATGACTACCAACTAGATAAATGTCACACATGAGACAAAGAGACTAACTAGGCATACACTTCTCTAATCTAAATATTCTCACATCAATAGTTCATTATGAGGTTGTGATGAATATTTAGACTAGGAGGACTAGAAAATAGGCCTATAATGACACTATTTTAATAGACTAACTCACTCAACATTAGAACTTCATAGAACACTTCACATGACCTGCAAGAAGAAGATTTCAAACTATAATTAGGTGAGAGAATGAAATAATAACGTTAAGGAGAAAATAGTCATCACTAAGCAATATCAATAATCCAAGTGAACACACTATGAATAGTCATAGAAGAGGTAAAATTAGTATTATTTATTGATGCATGGTATGAAAATGAGTAGGGATTCACCATACTCAGGTGGAGTATCTTTATAATAGCCAGAATGGCTTATTTATATAGAATTTGAGAGAGAGAAGAGAAAAAAGAAGTCCAGAGGTCACAAGGAAACTGTCATGATGAGAGGAGGAATTATAGGTGTAGAATAAGATAATGTGAAATTGATCATGCAAATTCAATAAATACAAGTGTCAATCTAAGGCATGAAACTCATACAATGTGACATGGCATTCCTTTTGTTGGCTCAAAAAACTACCTTCCTCATTTGGGATTCTTGAACACCCCATAACTAAATAAGAGTATAAATAATGATTGAAATTATAAGGGTGGGTTTTGAACACACATTTACATACTTTCTTAATTTCATAATCATTAGTATTCCTCCCAAAATGAGTTATCACCATCTACAATCAAAGAAAACTCCTCTTTCACACACCTTTTACACTTGGATTCCAAAATGGATTATGTTTGACATGAAAATTAATACAAGGGAGTTTATGACATGTGTAAAGACCATTAATTACCTTATAGGCATCATGTACACCTTAGTTAGGTTTCTACTTGAATTTTTTACACTTCTCACCATCATGTTCACTATGCTAGCTTTGACTGGCTGAGATGAGAACTTTTTTAATAACACTTATAATTTTTTATAAATAATCAAATAGACATAGGGAGTTATATTAATTCTCAATCTTCCCTCCCATGTGATTGGTATCTTTATACTCCTTCTATAACTTGAAAAACACACAAAACTATCAAAAAGTATAGTTTTGTACCCTATTAGTATGGATTTTGTATAGCTCATCCTAATGGTAAGGAGATTTACTGAGTCTTCTACAAAATCCAATCATTATTATGGGAAAAATATTCCATTTTGGTGTTTTATCTATTTCATTTTCAACATTGGGTTTAGACTAAAGGTTTAAGAAGATTTTTAGCCATTTTGGTTTCTTAAGGATAATTCATAAATCCTAATGGATTAATTACTAAACCAATTGAAAAAATTACTTATTCAAGACCCCATTCAACCTTCCCCAAGTTCTTGAGTTCCCATGCACCAAGACCATATAGTTATGAGCTCTTCAATTTGACCTCTCAAGTTCTTCTCCTCGTTTTACATAGGAATGATGTGATTGTGAGTCTAAAAATGGATTTCCTACATGTTTACTACAATTCAAATGCTTTCACACACCTAATTTTACCCTAGGAATATGGCTCAATCCATTAGAGTTCTCACTTAAGGTTAGAAATGAATTTTACCCTCCATTTGGCTTTGGCCTAATCAAGGCCTAGTAGGTCTACCTACATGTTTGAAAGCCTAAGGGACCTTGTTGAGTTTATTTCTTCTGAGCATGGTTAATCTTATTTTTTCATTCCTAATTAAACTCTCACAATATTACATGAATTATCTATCATTATCTAACTCATCCACTTACCTTCTCTCTTTATACTCTTTGGATAGGCTTGTTGTTCTTCAAGAGTGCTCTACCTATAATATAGAAAAGAGGGAGTATTTCCTTATTACCTATGTAAAAATGAGAGTTTTTACAACTAAATCAAGTCTCAATTACTCTCTATACTGAAAATTAAAGTTTGACTCCTTTAATTTGGTCCTCAAACACCCTAAACTCTCTAAAATAGCCCTTCAAATAGGATTGTGTTAACATTTATATGTAGCATTCTTCCAAGAAGATTATTTTGATGCCATTATCTAATTATTTATGCTTCTCACACATTAAATTCATACTTTATGACTTTACCAATGGAATAGTAACACTCTTTAACCTCTAGGTTCCTCATTCCCACCATTTAACAACTTGAAGTATTGGAAGAAAAGTGTACAGACTATCACTTCAAAATAAACCTAAAGAGAAGATGCTTACCATTCCTAAATCTTGTGAATGTATTATAAATTTTTATAATTCCATCAAGTTTTCTCATAATTTTCCAAATAGTAAACCTACTTAGACTAGGCACTTAAACTTCTTGACTTCTTAAGATAAACTACCTTGGTTGTAGGTGGATATTGGCCTAGAAAATCTTGTTTAGGCTTAATTTAGGCTTGATACCATTGTATCTACTTATAATATAATTATCACAAGGTATATTTATGGCATCCTAGTCCCATAAGATTCAATACACACTTTCAAAGTTATCCTTCTTTTCCTCACCACATAAACTTGTACCTTGAAGGGCTAACATGACTGTAGTAGCCTCTTAGGGACTTGGGGAATTTTGACTTGAAATTAATCATATTTGACCACCTAAAAACCTTTTAAATTTTATAAAGTTTCTCAATATCTCCTCCAAAAACTAAACATACCCTATCCTTTCATACTTTGCCAGAAGTGATAATTAAGCAACTTTGAGTTGTAGGTTATAGGAAGACATTTCTTAGTGTACAGACTAAAAGTGTGCTATAAGGTCCAAATTTATTAAATGGTTCACTTTGATGTTAAATTAATGACAAACACATGATTATAAATGAAATAATTTCATCTATATTAGTCCTAAACACCAAACTCCACCATATGGCTATGAGAAATCACTTAGTTTGGACTGATGTAGATATCATTGAATGATTTCAGTGAGCTAATTGGCAAATTGAAGGCTCTTGAAGACTATGATCCTTAACCCAAATAGGTTCCTCCTTTTTCAAGGTACTAATATTATGTTTTATATTAAACATAAACACATTATGATGTCTTATAACTCAATGAATACTCATATGAGAAACCTCAAAAAATGCCTTGGACCTCTATTCTACCATTTTAGGGAAATTATCCCAAAGTGCCATAAGTTTTATTGGAAGGTCTCCTTGAAATTATAATAGCATCCAATATTATAAAAAATATTCCAAATAGTGTTAAATCATGTTCAAACCTTCCAAACCTTAGAGGGCACTCAAACACAATTTCCATGCTCCTTCAAGAAGTGGCAGGTCATACAACTACTATAGATGACTATTTTATAAATTTGATTTGTTATCTTGGATCTTGGAATAATTATTGAAGTTTAATTTAGAATTTAAAATGATAAATGGATATCTAGTATAAATAATGGATCACTTCACATCAATCTAGAACCATAACATAGAAGAAATCTCTAGTAATTGAAAAAAATGATTACATCTTCACTTACTCACTCCTCTTTGTAAATTGAGCTAGTTGGCTCATCAAACCACCACCAAACCTGAAACAAAGGATGGGTAAAATGTGAGAGGGGATTAAAATAACTATTAAATCCATCCCACTCATTGAGTTACACAAACCAACTCAAATAAGAGCAAAACCTATAGAGTGCATAGATTGCCAAGCAAATTTGATATGATAACTTCTTAACAATGGTTCATAAAGTACAGGCCATCTTTATACTAAAAAAAATGGAATCTAAATAAGTTTATAAGACACCCATAGGATAATTTTTCCTAAAACCTCTCTTGCTAACCATACCATCTTAAAACCTAAGGACCATTCTTACTTGCCAAGCCTCGTGGAAGGAGAGAGAAGTAGTTTTCTCAGTTTATTAGAGATTATGATCAAACTAATCACTAAAAAAAGAGTGTGGAATATCAAGGGACACTCCTGAAGTGTCATCAATTATAGGAGGCTATATAATTTCATACACCTCATTAAATTCTCTCCTTTTTCAAGAAAACTACCCTTTTCTCAAAATAAATTACCATTTTTTAGTTACAAATAGTTTTTTAAGGTATATGATGACACATGGGGCATGACATCATATTTTTAAACCTTCAAATTTACCATGGAGGCCATAAAAGTCATTTAATACTCTATTTTGACCCCCAAAATGACTCATAAAGACATAAATATTGAAAATGACCAAGACCAAGGCTAATGTGACATGTAATGACATCAAATTACCTATAATACACTTTATTACATAATAATAGACCAATTAAAAATTTTAATTTTAATTTTTTTACCTATAGGGGTACCAATTTAACCTATAGAGTCAAATTTGGTCAACAAATTAGTGATTCATAGGGGTAGCATGTGTACTATGCTAACTAGACCAATAGCCTTATGAGTCAGTTGGGATTATAAATTCATATAAAGTATAAAACATAACAATAGGAATTTGAAAATTGACAATAAGATTTGATCAAAACAAGACCAATTGACTACTCAACCACACAAAACAAAGGACACACATAAAACAAAACAAACTAACTAACAAGACACACACACACACACACACATGTGATCAAAGAACTTAGGGAAATAAATAAAACAAACCACTATGTACAAATAAAAATTAAGCATACCTCCCTTCTTGGATCAAAAGGAAAGTTTCTTGAATCTCTTTCTTCATGAGATGAATCATAATGCTAAGCATGCTTCTCTTTAGATTGGATACTTGATAGATCAAAACTATTTCTTGGAACTTCACTTGCTATTCTCTCAAGTATACCATCTTCAAATAGGTCTCCAATGTAAATGTATTCCTCTTGGCCTTGTACACATACCTCATACTGATGCTTACTCTTCATCTCATGATCAACTAAGATTTTCTTTATAGGCATGATTTCAAGAGGATTAGTTTCTTGTTCCTTGGAATATTGAGGCCAATAGAAGCTTGTTTTGACCTTAAAATAATGAGTTTAAATTTTCTCTATCTTGTATATGACATTTTGAAAATTTTCATCTTGCTTACCATCACTTTCAATCAGCTCTAAGGAATTTATAAACCCTTTGAGAGACTCAAACTCATTGAAAATGCTTATAAATGACTACCAAAAGTCCTTATCTTCTCTTTGATTAGCATCATAAAGGGAAACAACAAGATAATCTCTTTCATCCTAATATTTATAATCCAAAAATACTTTATGTATTATTTCTTCTTTGACATAAGGAAGGCATTCTTCATTATCAACACAACAAGAAGACTCAACACAAGGACTCATTTCATCTTCATAATTTGTAAACTCTTGAGGACTCTTAGGTTGTATATAAACTATTAAAAACTTATTTTGGTTCTCAAGGGCCACAATATCTTTAATTTATTTCTCCTTCTTGGTGATGTAAGGACTAGGCATCTTGTAATCAGGTGACTTATCCCAATGAGGCTGCCAAGGAGATATATTTTATTCAAGCAAAAATTATTAATTATTCTTAACTAAATGTTCTTTTTTAGGTTCCCATACAATAGGTACATCAAGTCAAAGGGTGATGGGGTGAGGACAAGATGAACTAGTTGGTGGAGGTGGTACATATAACTCAACATCAGATTGAGAATGAATTGTAGAGGATCATTTTGGGAGTTCTTGAGGAAGGAGAGGTAGACCTTAGGCTAAAATTTATTGGTTTTCTTCCTTACATTTGAAAATATATTCATTAAAATATTATTTATCTTGAATACTCTCTTGAGGAAGGTTAGATGGGATGTGTTTATGCATAAGATCTTCTTTTGGATCTAAACCTTCCATCACATCTTGAATCAAAAATTTCATTCTTAACTCTAACTCTCAATTTTCTTGGCTAGGTTCTCTTGAAAAAGTGTCTCTTACATTTGAAAATAATATTCATGAGGATAAGGATTACAAGAGGGCTGATATGGAAAATAATAGGTCTCTTGAGGAAGTGTGGGAGGGGCTTGCATAAGATCAATCTCTTTCTCAACTTCACACTCTTTATTTAAGATTTTATCCCACTTATTTTCCCATGATTATAATATCTTATTCTATCTTATGTTGTTATGATTATCATTCTCTTCTTGAAATGGTGATGTAATTTGAGGGGTGGATGAATTTATCATGAAACTTGGATCTTTTTAGGCTTGGATTCTCCACCTTATCTCCAACTTAGAATTTCAAATCTAGAAGTTCCTTCTTGAGATTAAGTGAGCATGGGAGAGGGAAATGAGGTCATATATTCCACTTACCTTGATGATAATATAGAATAATTCATATACTTATTAACTAACTCAATCTGCCTCTCAAGGTTTGATTCAAAAACAAGGTTTATCTTTCCAATTCTCTCTTCTAGCAAATTGGGAAGAAGATGACTTTTATAATATTGATTGGGTTCATGAGTAATAATCATGTAGGAGTGATATAAATCTTGAGAAAGTGGATATAGGGTCTGATATATTTGGTGAGTCTAATTTTCATGAATTATTATCTTATCCTCTAAGGATGAAACAAGGCCACTCACATCTAGCATCTCACTTGTGAGCCTTTACCAATTTGCTCTCTCAATAGGTGCCCACTCTCTCTTAACCAAATCCAATGCATTTATCACATTATGAATGAGATTAATAGGAACATCTTTTTCATGTCCCCTTTTTGTGTCAAGATCCATCATGTACCTCTCATATCCCAAGAGAGTTTGCTTAAAACCTAAAATGGACTGAGTTGAGAAGTGGCTAGGTTGACCAAGAGAAGCAAGATATTAAGGAGGCTGATTTTAGGGCTGATACAACTCATAAAAAGGATGAAAAGGATCATGTTTGAGTTTATAGGGATCATAACAAGGTTGATATGTAATGCCATAGGCTTAGGATGCCTCATCAACTTGTGTAAAATAATTATCAACATCAAAACTATCCATGGGAATTCATTAGGAAGAAAGAACACAAGGAATGATTATCAACAATATTCAAAAGGAATACCTGGGCTACTTGACCAGTTGATGTAATCTTGGGTCACCATTAATGTTTAGATATATTCCTCTAAAGGCTAATATGTTGAAATAATACCAAAAAATTTTCAACTTCTTAGACTAATTATCCTATTGAGCATGCCAAAAACTATTATCACTTAGATTTTCACCCTTTAAGGAGATGTCTCATCTATCCTCATATAAGTGGCATAATTGAAACACTTATAGGCTGAGGGTAGCTTAAGAATGAAGTGAATATCTATATAGGGATTGATCCCTTGATATACCACTTGTATATCACTACTATAGCTATGTTTTCAAGGTAAAGGGAGAGGAAACTAAAATCAAACTATCCTAAATGTGGTGATAAAAAAAAACTGATTTATGACTACAAAATTAAGATTAGAGAAGCATATGCCTAGTTAGTCTCTTGGTCTCATGTTACACATGAGACCAAGAGACTAACTAGGCATATGCTTCTCTAATCTTAATCTTCTCACATCAGTATTTCTTTATGAGGTTGCGATGAATGTTTAGGATAGTAGTAATATATAATAGGTCTAGAATGGCACTACCTGAATAAAATAACTCACTCAACCTTGGCACTTCATTTAATACTTCACATGACCCACAAGAAGAAGATTTCAAACTTCAAATAGGTGAAAGAATGAGACAATAATGTTAAGGAAATAATATTTACCACTAAGCAAGATTAATCAACTAAGTGAAAACACTATGAATAGTCATAGAATATGTAAAATCATTAATCTTTATTTATCCATGGTATGTAAATGAGTATGGATTCACCATACTCAAGTTAAACATCTTTATAATAGCCAAAATGTCTAGTTCTTATAAAACTTGAGAGAGAGAAGAGAATAAAGATGTCCAAAGGTCACAAGGACACTTGTCATGCTAAGAGGATGAGTTATAGGTGTAGAAGAAGATAATTTGAAACTAATAATGTAAATTTTAGGAAACACAAGTATCAATCCAAGGCATGAAACTCTTGCAATGTCGCATGACATTCCTTTTATTGGCTCAAAAAAATGTCTTCCTCATTTGGGCTTATTAAATGCCCCATAAATAAATAGGAGTAGAAATAATTATTTCACTAATAAGTGGGGGTTATGAGCACATATTTATTAAATTGGTTATGTTCTTAATCATTAGGATTCCTCCCAAAATGAGTTATTACCATCTATAGTGAAATAAAACTCCTCTTTCAGACACCTTGTACACTTTGCTTACAAAATGGTTTCATTTTCCCTTTAAAATACATAAAATGGAGTGGATGAAATGTGTTAAGACCATATATGACCTTAGAGTCATTAGGAACACCTTAAATAGGCTTCCAATTGAAGTTTTCACACTTCTCACCATCATGTTCACTATTCTAGCTCTGATTAGATGAGATGAGATCTATTTTAGGAACACTTATAAGTTGTTATAAAACATGAAATGAAAATGGGGAGTTATCTTAATTCCCAATCTTCCCTCCCATGTGATTGATATCTTTAGACTCCTTCTAGAACTTGAAAAACACACAAAACTATCAATAATTATAGTTTTATACCATATTCATATGGATTCCATACAACTCATCTCGATGGTAGTGATCCTAACTAAGTATTTTACAACATACAATCATTTTTATAGGTAAACTATGCAATTTTTATGTGTTATATCTTTCATTTTTAACATTAGGTCTAGACTAAGGGTTTAAGAAGGTTTTAAGCCATTTTGGTTTCTTAAGGATCATTCATAAATCCTAAGGGATTAATTACTAAACCAATTACATAAATTATTTTTTCAATAACCCCTTCAACCTTCCCCAATTTTTTGAGCTACCATGCACCAATAACGTACAGTTATGAGCTCTTCAATTTGACCTCTTAGGTTCTTCACTTTATTTTACATAGGACTAATGTGATTGTGAGTCCAAAAATGGATTTAATATGATTTTCATACAATATATATGATTTAAAACACCTAATTTCACCCTGATAACATTTTTAAATCCATTATAGTGTTCACTTAAGGTTATAAATGAATCTAACCCTCTAATAGGCTTTGGCCTAGTTAAGGCCTAGTAGGTCTGCCTACATGTTTGAAAACCTAAGGAAAATTATTGATTTTATTTCCTTTGATCATGGTTAATATTGTTTTTTCATGCCTCATTAAACTCTCATAATATTCCATCAATGATCTATTATTCTCTAACTCATCCACTTACCTTCTCCTCTCTTCATACTCTTTGGATAAGCTTGTTGTTCTTCAAGAGTGCTCTACCTCTAAGATAGAATAAAGGGTTATTTCCCTCTGACCTAAGTAAAAATGATTTTTTTATAGATAAATTAAGTAATAATGACTCTTTATATGGAAAATTAAATTCTTACTCCTTTAATTTGGTCCTCAAATACCCCAAACTCTCTAAAATAGCCCTTAAAATAGGATTGTGTTAGCATTTTTGTCTACCATTCTCCAAAGAATATGATTTTGATGCCATTATATACTTATTTATGATTATAAAACCTTAAATTTATACTTGGTAACCTTACCAATGGCATATTAATATTATTTAACCTCTATGTTCCTTCTTCCCACCATTTAGTAACTTAAAGTGTTAAAAGAAAAGTGTATGGACTGTCACTTCAAAACAGACCCAAAGAGATGATACTTACCATTCCTAACTCTTTTTAATTTATTATAACTTCTTATAATACCATCAGGGTTTCTCATACTTTAATAAATATTAAACCTACTTAGACTAGGCACTTGCACTTCTTGACTTCTTAAGACAGGGTACCTTGGTTGTAGGTGGATATTGGCTTAGAAAATCTTATGTAGGCATACTTTAGGCCTGAGACCATTTCATATACCTCTATTATAATGATTATTAGTTATATTTATGTCATATTATTCCCATGGGATTCAATACACACTTTCATATTTATCCCTCTTTCCCTCACCACTTAAACGTGTACCTTGGAGGGCTAGCATGACTGTAACAACCTATTAAGGACTTAGGGAATTCTGACTTGAAATTCATCATATTTGACCCCATAAAAACCTTTTAAACTTTGATAAAGTCTCTAAATATCTCTTAAAAACACTAAAAATACCATATCCTTTCATACTTTTCAAAAAGTAAGCCTTCAACAACTCTGAGTTGTAGGTTATAAGAAGACATTTCTCAGTGTACAGACTGGATGTGTGATAGAAGGTCCAAATTTATTCAATGGTTCAATTTGATGTTCAATTAATGAGTAATGGATTATTATCAATGAAATAAGGTAATATATATTATTCCCAAACACAAAACTCTAACACATGTCTATGAGAAACCACTTAGCTTGGACTGCTATAGATATCATTGAATGATTTTGATGAGCTAATTAGCATATTGAAAGCTTTTGAAGACTATGCTCCCTAACTCAAATATGGTCATAATTTTACAAGGTGATACTTTTATGTGGTATATTTAACATAAATACATTATGATTTATTATAACTCAAGGTAGACTCATATGAGAAACCTCAAAAAAGGGTCTGGACCTCTATTCTACCATTTTAGGGAAATTGTCCCAAAGTGCCACAAGTTTGCTTGGAAGGTCTCCTCAAGGTTATATTATCATCCAATATTATAAAAACTCTTCATAATGGTGTTAATTTTTTTTTAAACCTTCAAAACCTTATATGGCACTTAAACATAATTTTCATGCTCCTTCAAGAAGTGGTAAGCTATATAACTATTGTAGATGACTGTTTTATGAATTTGCTTTGATCTCTTAGCTCTTTGAATGATTATTAATTTTTAATTTTTAATTTAATATGATAAATGGATATATATGATTAATAATATATAACTTCACATCAATTTGAAACCATAACATAGAATAAATTTCTAGTAATTGGAAAAAAATGGCTACATCTTCACTTATTCACTCCTCTTTGTAAACTAAGCTAGTTGGCTCATCAAACTACCCAAAAAATTGAATAAAATGCTAGGGAACATGTGAGAGGGGATTAAAATAACTCTTTAATCCATACCACTCACTGAGTTACATAGACTATTTCAAACAAGAGGAAAACTTGTAAGGTGCATAGATTAGTAAGCAAATTTGATAGGCTAACTTCTTAAGAATGGTTCATAAACCACATGCCACCATTATCATAAAACCAAACATAAAATGTAATATAAATAATTTTATAAGACACCCCTAAGATAATTTTGCCTAAAACCTCTCTTGTTGGTTATACCATCTTAAAACCTAAGGACCATTCTTGCTTGCCAAGCCTAGTGGAAGGAGAGAGAAGTAGTTTTCTTAGTTTTTTGGAGCTTATGATTTAATTTATCACTAAAAAAAGATTTTTAAATATCAAGGGACACTCCTTAAGTGTCATCAGATATAGGAGGCTATATAATTCTATACACCTTATAACATAATAATAGACCCATCAAAACATGTAAGGTTCATATTTTTATCTATAGGGTCCCAATTTGACCTGTAGGGTCAAATTTGGTCAACAAGTGATAAGTATTATAAGATTCTCATCTCAAAATAAGAGTTAAATATATCATTTCATGTATAAAGATGACATAACTTAATATGATGTGAAAATGTGGAGAATATGAAATCATAGTAATGTATATGTAAATAAAGGCATGTATGTAACATATGAATTGTAGAACATATGTGTCATGTATAGATAGATTTATTGATGAAAAAAACATTAGTAGGATCACTAAATAATGCCACAAAGTAAAAGTGATTGATATAGATCATGAAACTATTTAATTTTAGTAAAATCAACAAGTGCATGTGCCAATATCACACATAATAAAAATGGATGCATACAAGGGACATATATATGTCACAAACAAGGCCAAAGGGCCACACCCAATATAAAAACACAAAATATCATATCATGTAAATGAGTAATAACATTAATTAATCAAATAAAAAGGAACTAATATACACCATCCATATGCATTTATGTTACAACATAGTATAATAACATATCAATGTATCATTGTGTAAGATATGAATAACTATAAATGCATGTGTAATAAATATATATATTTTAACATATTATAAAGGTCATATAAAGATATAACTTCTAATAGTGAAACATATGGAATAAGATACCCTTAGTATTGACATGGCCACTCATTAGAGCAAATTCCAATTTATGTATGTCCATGCATAACTTGTATCTCTGGCATCACAATCATATACCAAGAAATGAATATGTGTATGAAAATAATATGCCACCTAAAAAAAAGTAATAAAAAATATATGAAAATATTGTAATCTAGTAATTATGTCATGTTCAAGTCTTAATTTTGGATTTTTTAAATATTTTAGTATTTTATTGATTTTTGTTTATTTTTATTTTTGGAATATATGATGTTTATAAAAGTTAACCAATTATCCTATTAATGGGATGATCATGGGAAGTGTATATATTGAATAATGTAAGGGCCCTTTATTGTGTATTTGAGATACTTGACTATGGGTGTATTTAAACTTGATAAGAATTCATGTGGTGTTCCATAACTGTCATGATCATTGATCATAGAAATCAATGTAAGATGGATAACTACAGATGGATTATTCTATGGGGTATATTGTATATTATTAAAATTTATCACTAATAGTGTTTGTTGTGAAATGCACTAAACTATCCATTGTACTAATTGAGAATTTAATTTAATAAATGGTGGCCTCTATGGGCCCTAAGTAACTATTTGATGTGATTTCCACTTAATACCTTGATGTCTTGTGGGTCCAACTATGTTCCTTCAAAATGGGTGTTTATATAGACCACATATATGTGTAATAACCAACTCTATATAATGATCACATGTAGGTGTATTAACCATATATTTATAATGATCTTGAATAGGTGTATTAATTGATATTAGTTGGGATGTGGAGTAGGATATATCACTAGATATGGAGGGTATTCATAATGTACACCTATAACTATGACTACCCTATCTTAGTGTATTTATTTTATACGTAGGGGATGCACAAAGTATTTGTATCAAAGGGCATCCTAAAAACATGTAGAAGACCTAGTTACTCTGTAGAACTAGAAATGGTGTGGATAATATGGTAGAGCCTACCTAAAGAGGTAATTCTATGTGTCCCAAGGTATTATATTTTTGTCCATTTAATCCCTTGATTACTTTTGATATTGTTTATAAATCTTGTCATGTGTACATAAGGGAGTAGATAAGTGTTAGCATGCAAATGTTATCAGAACATGAAATTATGTAAAATTTGTTCATTGATATAGGATCATATGAAGAGTGCATGAAAATTTTAATAGTCATTAAATATATCACTATCATCAAATGTAAGCATGGGTATTTGTGGTTAAATATTAATAAATTACAAATAATAGCATCTATTGGATGATAAAACATTAGTAGTGGAGGTTTCATGTTGTATACTTAATGTACCTCTAAATTATCATTAGTTTATGTTGTCTTGTGTTTAGGAAAAGGATCACTAAATATTTTAATATTTTGATTTCCATTATGTTGTGGATGAGATTATTCTATAGGATATCCCAAATCAAAAAGGTTATCATCTATAATATTCTATATTAAAAATTTGCATGTTGAATTCATGTCAAAGTAATAATATGTGTCCTAAGGCATATAGATGGTATCAGGTGAGCCTAAGGGACATGATGCATAGAGGGCATCTCAGATATTATATATGTGTGATAGATGAGATTATTGATGTTGATTTGTCTTGGATATCATACTTAGGTACTTAGTTTTAGTGGCTAGAGGATGTGGAGTATATGATTTATATGACTAATGTATGTTATATTATGGGTCCATAGGAGTATACCATTGAGTTTTAAAGGATAGATAGGGTACATCATCAATTTGGTCTATAATAGGATGTAATAATAGCACTACACTAATTTTCACATGTAGTGAGAGAGAGGATTGTAGGGACCATCCCCTAATTGGGATGAGGATGGAAAAAGGTTTGGGTTGTTACCATAATTATCCTAGGTATGGGTGATAAAGGCATATATAACATGGTGAGTTTAGAATAAATCTTTGATATTGATGAACCTAGTGGGTGAAGATGAGGGACAAGATCAAGGAACTCAATAAAGATAGGTTCAAGTACATGTTATGTGACATATTCCTATAGTGAGGTTAGTGGATATTAGAGTATAAGAAGAGTGGGAGTAAGAGGAAAAGGATATGTATGAGGTATAAGAGAGATATTACATGGAGATATAGTATGTGTAAGTGGAGGTAGAGATAGGCACAAATGAGGATATGGTAGAGGCAGATGTGATAGGGGATGATCAAGGTGAATAGGTGATAGTAGATGTGGGGTAAGATGAACCCTCAAAAACTATTATATTTTTAAATATATACACTTACTAATAGATTGAGATAGGATATTAGTGAAATGGATATTGAGATCATAATTTTACAAAATTGATTACATCATCAATCTAAATATCTATCTATAACTCATAGGTAGATTAATGTAGATCAGATAGAGATATCTAGATTAATGGCTAAGTTGAGCTAGATGTGTGAGATATAGGTGTATATTAATTCTAAGAGAGATTTAGCTAGATTATAGAGATATGTTTTAGTATAGGGATAGGTATAGATTATGGCTTAAAGAGACTTTATGATAGTAGAGAAGGATGTGACATGATCCAAGAGGGATACAACATAGGAATGTATGTACATACTAGAAATAGAGCTATATGAGGCCTAATTTGTTGTTATATAAAGATTTTTTTGTCTATATGTGAGAATATTCCTTGGGATAAGGATGAGGAGAGATATTACAGGATCGTATATAAGGTAGTAATGTTGGTGATAACTAAGAGACCTACATTTTCAAAGTATAGTGCACCTAGATCATATTTTAGATTAGGTCAGTCATATAGGACTTATACATAAATGATATCAGTGTTGTAATCACAAATAATAAAAATGGGGGTGAATAATTTCCCTTGAATAATCATTCAATTTCACTTATCATTCATGAATCATTCATTTAAACACATACAACAACCAATGCATAAATAAACATCCATTTATGAATACAACATATGAACACAAGAGATATGTGGGAAACCCTCATGTGGTATATAAACCATTAAAACATATCTTTGAATATATTCTTATAAGTAATGAATCAAGATTTATTGAGGCACCAAACTCATATGGATCACAAACCGTTCACTAGTCAAGCACCATCTTATAAAGAGGCACCAACCCCATAATTGAATCATCACCAACTAATCCAATTAAATAACACTTATACAACCACCAAATTTCAATTTATTTTTCACTCCTTGACAAAGCACCAACTTATCCAAAACTAACTTGATGAACTCAAGACACCTTGTTACTCAACCAACAAATGGTGACCTATTTTTCAGCTCTATATTTTCTCTATTTGAATTCTAGTCACTATAATACATTAGGAACACATTTATGATGCATATTTGATAGTATATAAAAATATAATCAGCTCATTCATCTCTTTATTCACTCTAACTTTCTCAAATCTATATTTTAGGCTTACTCACTCAATATGCCTCTTACTAGGCTTATTAGGTCAACTAACCTTGACATACACATGTATAAAATATAATATATGTTCATCATATTCTATCTCATCTCTTATTATGGTCTTAAATTCCTCTTTATACTTCACAATATACCCTCTTATTCACTCATTATATCTCTTATCTGTTGCCACACAATTAGGCCAATTAGGCCTTGTATAAATACACATCACAAGATAACTTACACTCTTTAGTCAAAAAAGATACTAATACATTAGTTTCAGACCCAAAAAATGTATTAGGACACATTAAACACAATAAAGAATCAAATTAGGATCACCATTATGTTTTCCAAACACAATTAGACCTCAATCTTCTTCTAGGCCTAATAGAAACCTAACGCATTAGGTCTATCCTCTCCACAGAACAACTTAAAACTTTATGGCCCATATGGCCCTCAACAAAGAACTCAAACCTTTAAAAAAATTATCTATAAAAATCAAATAACCTTCTCCATGATCAATAAGTTAAAAATCCTTCACTCACACCTTGAAAGCACCATTAAGCCATAATGACATATTAGGCCTAATTACCCCCAAAACACTATTTTCAAAGATGAAGATAAAAAAAATATATAGAAACATATTATAGACATGATACATATATATATGTAAAATTAATAACTTTATATTCATCATCAAACTCATTACACTCCATCACTTAGGCTCCAAAGACTCAGGAACACCTCATCAAAAAGCTTCTCCAAAATCATCAATTTGCTCAAAATCTAGTCATTATCAACTTGACCTCAAAAATAAATAAATCCACTTTAAAACACTCCATATACATTTATAATATACCATTTAATATATATAACATCACCATATTATTGAAACACTTCAAAACTGAGCATAATGACTCAAAAACATCAATCTTACAAACACATAGAAAACTACCGTAATCCCTATAAACATAGTCCTAATGAATGTTGTTTCAACTCCTATAAGGAAATTTAAAAGGATTATAATGCAAATAAATATCTACATTTTATTTATATCATACTCTAATATATATAACATAAGTTATAATGGCAACTATTGGTCTTATAGATTAATCTATTGACCTTTTATCTCATAGTCTTACATAACTAGACAAGCCATTTTGGCTTTGATATTTCAACTTCTTATACTGACTCTAAACCTTATATAAATCATTTATAGGTCATATATATTTAAAAAAACATAAAAATGTGAAATATATACATTAAATCATGATATAACTTCTCAAACTCATCACTCCATCTTGCACACCTAGAATTGGTATTTTGCCTTGAGGACTAGTCCTGGTGATTATGTCTTTCATCACCTATGTGGGGAATTTTAGGAAATATTGATACATTTGTATGATCATATGATATCATTAGGTAACTCTCATATATATATATATATATATATATATATATATATATATATATATATATATATATCATGGTCTAGTGAAAATATTGGGCTTGCAAACCAATCTCTCAACTTTACATCTTCATTATCTCATCTTCACTAGGCAAGTAATCTTATGAAAAATATTTTCAAAATTATCATTTATCTATAAAAAATATAACCAATATGGACATGTGTTACCAGTCCTATATAACAACCCCATACATATGGATCCATCCCTAATCTATGATAGCATATCCCTATTCTCATTCTCACTTTTTCTTGTTTTTTCTCATTATATTCCTCACTAGGTTTGTTAGTGATAGGTCAACTTAGATGAAATATTTATAATATTTTAATTTTATAACCTTCTTATAAAATTACATGGACATAAAATACAATTTTTACATATCATCCTCCAATCATTTTCATGCTTTGACCTAGTCAACCTTGATTACTACATCAAAAATCTAAGAAATAAGCATTTTCATATAGCTTCCACTCACTCTTATGATAAACCAATGACACATATAGGTACCTAGGAGAGTCTTCTACATTATGAAATAATCAAAATATTTCATCCAATTCAAACCAAGTCATTTCTATCAAGATCTTCCATATTAGATCCTTATGAGGGTTTTAAAAGGGTTTTAGACAAATTTCCATTATTAACATTTGTTCATAAAACTCTAAACCTAGAAACAAATAATAATTCTTGTAAATTATTTATAGTACCCTTTACCATATCTAAATAATATATTATCTTCCCATGCAACATTCACACATGCCAACAAGCATGAAAAAATCCTTCTCGAGTCTTCATTTCTTCATTTTATACACACAAGAAACCTTCAAAATCATATTAATGATTTATTGTTCAAAAAAAGACCTCAAGATGCACCAAAATACTTTAAATAAAATTTAAAACCTCAATCCATGCTCACATGAGCTCACATTCCTCTAGAACTGATCATGATACCTCATTTTACCACCTAGGGTCTTAAGACTAGGTCCATGAGAAGACCACTAAAGAAGACTTTACCATTTTGGCTCACTCTGAGAGTCATGTGACTAACTCAACACCTTTTTTACATGATAGAACACTAAATTTAAAAAATTCAATATCATACACATCTATATCACCACCATTATACCTCTACAAACAATATCCATGCTTAAGAACTAGGCTATCAAATAGACCTACTACGCACCATACCACTTTGAGATATTCAAGGAACCTTCTATAGCTCATAACTCACCTCAAAACATCTAATATTGAATCCATAAAATCTCCCATCATTCAAATTTTACCAGGACTTTTCAAACCATATAGGTATCTTGCAAAGACTGAACTAGCCATGCCTTCTCTAAGTCAAAACTAGGCTTCACAATACACCTTGTCCACAAAGACTTAATTCTTATAAAATTGGTCAATAATGACCTTACCAAAAAAATAACTTAAACTAAATAAATAATCTCTTTATTATTATCTCTCATAGTAATACAAATCAAAATTGCTCATAAGATTGTCATGTCATAACATTGTGCCAAGACTTTATGCATAACTCATGGACCTACTAGACCATGCTTATTCATAAGAGAACCTATGGGACATAAATTAAACTTAATTAATTTTTACATAAATTACAAAATAAATGTATCAACACAATAATATTAACATACCTCAATAATCTCCTCCTTTGTCATTAATGGTAAACACTCTAATAAAGTAGATCATTCTCATCTCCCCAAGCTATATCTTCCCCAAACTAGTCTTTCTACCCCTTTAACATTAATGAAACAATGTCATATCTAAAAATAATACCATCTAATAGTTGGAATTTAAGCATGATTTCTCCTCAAACAATATAACTCTTCCTCTGATCAACCAAACAAGATCTCAACTCATAAAATTACTCAAACATGCTCCCTTTAAGCTTATGCATATCTCAAATACGTGAAAATCACTCTATTTTCATGATATATGGAAAATAATAAAGAATTAACTCCCCATTTAACAAATCATATTTTTAGTAATGTCAACCATATTCAACAACTAGAAAATCAACACATAGTAACAAGGAAATTAAGAGGTATCTTAGACACATGCTTCCCTAGCACCATGCATATAACTTTTAGATGAAATCAAAACATAATATTACTCACCTTGTATTTTAAATTAATAAAAAAAATTATTGTACTTATAATAATAATTGGGACACCTTACCTTTACATCCACTAAAGAACCTTAAAGTCATCTTGGTGCACATAGAACACACAACTCTTCATACTCACTCAATGAACCAACTCTACAAATCTTCTTACTAGTTCTTTATGATCTCATTATGTTTTTCAATATCAGACCTACATTATCTTCCTTAATGCATATATATCATGTTAATATACTCTTTAATTATCCTTATATTATCTTTGTTCTCATAAATAACTTTGTTTTAATGTCCACATTGGTTGTACAAACTAGTCTATGTTCCACTTATTTGTTAAGACAAGTAGAGAACTATATAAATTTTATTAAGCACCTAAATCACTTCAATTTATCATGATTCATTTCAAGATAATACATATAATGTTATTTTTAACTCTAAAAGTATTTACAATTTCATTCACTTCATGAAATCTCTTCTAGGTCTTACTATCCCATGGATTCTTGAAACTATCATTACATGCCAATCATGTCATATTCTTAAACACCTACATCATCACCTAAACTAAGTATACAAAGCATATATACTTATTATTTATGAATTTAAGGTCATATTTAAAATGCATAAGATAAAATCCTTCATATTTTATGACCAAAAAATAGCTCTGCTACTTATCCTTGTCCACCATTGATCATGCCCATAAGGTACAATCATCTTCTTATGTCTTTCAAAAACACTTCCAAATTTTTTAACAAACTTAAAATGGTATTCATAGTCTCATTGGTCTTATAGACCAATATATAACTCATATGACTTCTTATAAGTCATTATCAATATGAGTAGCTCATAAATACCTCAGGTCTTCTCATCACATTATTTGACTAACATTTTGAAATAAGGTAAAACTATGTCTACCTTATGTTTGAACCATCATGCCATCACCATATGTAAATCAAAAGTATTTGTAGATAAAAAGGACTCCCTCTTAGTCTTTATAACATGTGAACTCATTATTATAATGAAATCCTCCATTGGGTATTGGTACCTTAATGCATATATTCTCAAAAATCATACAAACATAAACAAAGATACATGTTCATACCTGTATACATCATGAAGCCATCTCTACAATCACACCTCCAATAAACTATTATCTAATATTATTAACACAAGATAGTCTCTTTCAAAAATCATTATCTTGTCACAACATATACTTACATTTGGCCTTTCTCATCTAGAATACTTATCAACTTAGGTTTGACTTTCCTCTACATAATCCTTCTGAGATAGTAAGGAACAATTTTGACATTCTTTCAAATTTGACTTATGTCCTAAAATATAAAATAAATCGCCCAAATTTATTAGTTGATCATGACTCATCTTATCATCTTTCTTCTTCTCAGTCAACTTTTCTCATATCATTATTCTTTGGTATACCATCATAACAATCATGATAAAAATTGTCATCATCAAACTTCAAGCTTGTGCTTCTTAAGGTCACCTCTAGGCTATTAGGCCTATCTCAAAGGACCAAATCTGACACCAATTATCAGAAGAATTTTTTTTTATGGGGCAGGGGGGATGAATTAGTTGCATTAAAATAATCATTTAATTTAACTTATCATTCATTAAAAATGAATTTAAACACATACATCAACCAATGCATAAATAAGCATCTATATAAGCATATAGCATATAAACATAGGATATATGTGGGAAACCCTCATGAGGGATAAAATAAAATGAAATATATCTTTGACTATAATCCTATAAGTAATTAATTAATATTTAGTGAGGCACCAAACCCTCACTAGTCAAGTACCAACTCAATTAGGCCTTTAACAAGCACCAACTTACAAGAAGACACCAACCACCTATGTGATTTATCACCAAATTAGTCACTTCAAGAAAAAAAATTAACCACAAACATGTAAGGAAGATCTCACTCCTTGACAAAGCACCAACTCAACCAAGACCAACTTGACCACCTCAAGACACCTTGTTACTCAGCCAACATATGGTGACCTCTTTTTCATCTCTCTATATTCTCTATATAAATTCCACTAAATTTAATACATCAATAACACATATATAATTCATATCTTATAGTCTCTCAAAATAAAATCAACTCATTTATCTCTTTACTCACTCTAATCTCTCAAATTTGTCATTTAAGATTACTCGCTCAATATGCCTCTTACTAGGATTATTGCGTCAATTAGCCTTGACATCCACATGAATAAAATATATTATATGTTCATAATATTATCTATCGTGTCTTATTATTTTATTCAATTCTTCCTTCTCTTTCACAATCTACCCTCTTATTCGATCATTAGATCTCATATCTACTTCTCTCATAATTAGGCCAATTAGGCCATGTATACATATATATCACAAGATAACTTACACTCTTGGGTGGAAAAGATAATAATACATTAGGGTTAGACCAAAAAAATGTCTCAGTACATGTTACATATAATAATAAATAAATTTTGGATCACCATTATGTTAGCCAAACACATTTATACCCCAATATTCTTTTATGCCTAATAGAGACCTAATGCATTAGGTATATCCTTTTCACAGAACAACTTAAACCTATATGGCCCATATGCCCCTCACCAAAGAAATTTAACCTTTCAGAAACTTATATTTAAACCTTAATTAATCTTATCCATGCTCAATGAGTCACAAATCCTTTGTTCACACATTGAAAGCACCATTAAGCCTTAAAGACCTATTAGGCCTAATTACCCCAAAAATATTATCTTTAAAGATGAATCTCAGAAAACTTGTAAAAAACCATTATATGAATAGTAAATATATGGATGGAAACTTTATAACATTATGGTAATCATCAAACTCCTTATAATCCATCACTTAGGCTCCAAATAATCAAGAACACCTCATCAAAAAGCTTATTCAAAATTGTCAATTTGCTCAGAGCCTAGTCATTAGCAACTTGGCCTTAAACATTAGTAAAAACACTTTACAAAAATTTATATGAATGTATAATATCCCATGTACTATATATAACATAACCATATTATTTAAACACTTCCAAACTGAGCATAATGACTCAAAAACATCAATCTTATAAACACACAGAAAACTACCATAATCCCTAAAAACACAATCCTGATGAATGTTATTTTCATCTCCTATAAGGACATTAAAAATAATTATAATTCACATTAATATTTACTATTTTACATTTATAAAATCCTCCAATATATATATCATACATTATAGTGGCAACTATTGATCTTATAGACTAATCTGTTGACATTTTCTCTCATAGTCCTTACACATCTAGACAAGCCATTTTGGATTCCATATTTCAACTTATTTTGCTGATTATTAACCTTATATAAATAATGTAGAGGTCATATACATCCAAAAAAAAATCAACATCTGCACTATATACATTAACTCATGATATAACATCTCAAACTCATCACTTCGTCTTATATACTTGGAACTGTCATTCTACCTTGAGGACCAATCATGGTGACTATGTCATTTAGCACCTATGTGGGAACTTTTAGTAACTCTTGATACATATGTATTATCTTATTATATCATTAGATAATTATCATGTGTGTGTGTGTGTGTGTGTGTGTGTGTGTGTGTGTGTGTGTGTGTGTGTGTGTGTGTGTGTGTAGTGGTATATTGACAATAATGGTCTTGCATATAAATCTCTCAACTTTACTTCTTCACTATCTCATCTTCACTAGATAGTTCATCTTGTGAACAATATTTTCAACATTCTTATTGACCTCCAAAACATCTAACCAATATGGACATGTTTTAATAGTATTTAAAAATAATACCATACATTTTTATCCATACCTAATCCATGACAACATATACCTATTCTCATTATCACTTATGTTGTCACTTGTATTTTCACCCTTTGAGGAGATGTCTCTGCTCTCCTCATCCAAGTGGCATAATTAAAACACCTCTAGGATTGTGGGTAGCCTATGAATGAGGTGAATATTTATATATGGATATCTCCCTTGATGTACCACTTTGGATCACTAATATACCTAAATTTTTTGAGGTAAAATGGAGAGATAAAACTAAAATCAAACTAGCCTAAGGGAGGTGATACACCAAATTGATTGATAACTACTAATCAGTTGCATGTTACACATGAAACCAAGAGACTAACCAAACATACACTTCTCTAATCTACATCTTTTAACATCAATTTTACATTATGAGGTCATGGATAAATGTTTAGGCTAGGAGTAATAGAAAATATGCCTTGAATGGAAATAGTGAATATACTAACTCATTAAACCTTAACACTTCCTATAACACTTCACATTCCCTACAAGAAAAATCTTTCCAACTACAAATGGGATGAAAAAATGAGACAACATGATAATGAAATCATAGTTACCACTAATAAAGATCAATAATACAAGTAAAACACACTATGAATAGTCATGAAAAGGTAAAAATCAGTAGTCTTATTTATCAAATGGATGAAAATGAGTAGGGATTTGCCATACTTAGGTCGAGCATAAGTTAAAATGGCTATAATGGCTAGTTATTATAGAACTTGAGAGAGAGAGGATAAAAGAGAAGCAAAAGGGTCACAAGGACACTTGTCAAGATGATAAAAGGAATTAATTATGCATGATAAGATGATGTGGGATAAACCATGCAAGTTTAGAAGAAAAAGTGGCCATATAAGGTATGAAACTCAAGAAAAGTGGCATGAAAGTTCTCATTCTAGCTTTAAAAATTTCCTCCACTATTTTAAACTATTTGAACATCCCAAAAATAATTAGGGATAATTATGATAATTTTAATTAGAGGAAAGGATTTCATACATGAGTCCTGGCCATCTGGCATCATCTAGAAATGAGCTATCACCATCTACCGTCTAAGAAACTCTTCCTTCATGCACCCTGCACACTTGGTCTCCAAAAAATGCGTCAATTTTACATTAAAATACATGGTATGGAGTGAATGAAACTTTTAAAAACTCTCCATTTCCTTAGAGGCATCAAGCACACCTTAAAATCAGCTCACATGAAGTTTTCCACTATTCTCACTAGCTTGGTCACTATGCTAGTTTTCACTATCTGAGATGAATATTTTTGTTTGAAAACTTAGGATTTGTTATGAATAATTAAATTTAAATTATGAGTTATCAAAATTAATAATCCTTATCCCATATTTTGTTTCATCTTTAGACTCCTCCTAGAACCTGTAAAACACACAAAATTATCAAAAATACCTTATTTTGGACCTCATTCATACAATTCCATATGACCCAAAAGTATGGGGAGTATCTTTAGAGTGTTCTCTAAAATTTTATAACATAATTCTGATCAAACTATGGTATTATAATATATTTCCATCTCCACTTCCTCAAACTAGTCACTAGCAAGGGTTTAGGAGGGTTTAGGCCTATTTTACCCTCTTAAGATTCATTCATAAATTTATGAAATTGAATATGAAAAATTTATCATTATAATATACTATATTATCCTTTTCAACTTCTCCAATATTCTTAGGTCCCCATTCACGGCACCAAGAGAGATATGAGCATTCAAACCTACTTTATCAAACTCTTTTCTCCATTCCAACATGCCTAAGTTGTCCTAAAGTCTAAAAATGGCTTCCTTTGTGATTCCCCTACATCCCAATGGATTTAAAATGTCTTAATTTACATTTTAATAATTATATAATCCATTTTAGTGATCATATAAGGCTATACATGAAGTTGACCCCACCTTTTGGATTATAGGCCTAGTCATGGTTAGTAGGCCTATCTACACTTTAAGACCAAAATGAGTTTTTGATGGTTATAATTGCATATAATATATTATAAAAATATTATTTCATCATATAAACATGATAAAATAATTTAGAAACATTCCTATGGCTAGAAGTGAAGTTGGTCTCCTATTTGGCTTTAGGTCTAAAACTTGCCTAGTAGGCTTGATTACAACCCTTGTGGTTTGGAATATTATATTGAGATTCACACCTAAATTATTTTTTCCATGTTTCCATAAATTATTTATAATCTCATAAATATCCTTTCAAGTTTGAAACATCTCCTTATCCATCCATTTACCACCCTTCTCCAAAACTGACAGTTTGTGCACCTAGGGAAGTGCCCTCTATCTAAGACAAAATAGAGGGAACATCCCCTAATTTCTTAGGAAAAAAAAATGTTGGAGGTAATTATCCAAGTTTTCATAATTTTCACCACAAAATTTTATCCCTTTATGACATAACTTTACCTTTCAATTCCTTAAATTTCCAAGGTAGACTATGTAAAGAGTATTATGTGCAAGGTTCTTCATGTGAACTATATATTACATTTGAAAATGGTATTTTATATGATTTTTTTATATTATATGAGGGTGTTATGAGAATATTATGAATATTTTATAAATTATCCAATATCATTCACCTATATAACCACTCACATACTTCTCCATATACTCCTTGTACTCCTGCCTGGTTTAGATTATATGCACAATTTTTTTATTGTGTCGACCTCAAAACATCACAGCTATGGGTTGATACAATGTTAAAATACCTTATTTTTGTTTTGTTTTCCATATTATCACTTTTTTTGTATATTCACCTCATATAACTACAATGCTAACTTCAAAAGCAACAACCTTTTCTCAATGTCTGCTTATTGTGTCTTTATGTGTTGGAAGGGCACTTGTAGGTGCATATGTATGGATTAGGCCTTGATATATTTATATATCCATTTTTATACCTTTCCATGGTCACATATAATCTATTTTGACCTATTTTTTACCTTGTCTATCCTAAAACACCACATAGATACCTTGTCTCAGTTTCCTATCACCCTATAGTCACCTACAGTTGACTGTACAAAGTCTTGTAGGTGGATTTGAGATTGAAAGGTCATCATATTTGTTTCATAAGACAATTTAAATATTTTAATAATCTTTCAATCACTTGTCTAAAAATTAAACATACCCTAACACCCATACATTACAAGAAAGTAACACCTTTTCAAACTTGAACCCTATACTGGTTGTAGGTGGGTATTACACTTGAGAGGACACATGTAGGTGAGATCAAGATCCCAAATAGTTTATATCAACCTTTTTAAATGATTATTATAGGTCATGAATTATATTTCACCATTTGGAACTTTTTTAACTTTGATTGTATGGAATAGTACCAACTTGGGAAACAAAGGTTTCTCAAAGAGTCAAAATCATATAGATGTTAATAAAGGATTTTAGTGGCCAAAGGGTAACTTTGAGCTTTCCAATCATCTCCCTCTGCCAATCCCATTGACTTCATATTTTTCATATATCTTCTCCTTCATGAATATTTCAAGGAATGATAATTTTTATTTACTAATAGTCTTTCTAACCATTGTATTGTGACCCTTAAAAAAGCTTTAGACCTCTATTTTCTCAATTTAGGGACTAGGTCCCTGAAAATAGTCATTATTTCATAATCATGGTTTCCATTTATAATTTTAAAATATCACACTTCAAATAAGTTTTTTATTCTCACAACCACATTCTAGGACTTTAAATGAGTTTTACCATACTTCAACTTCCCCACACAAGTACCTTTGTTCTCTGTCAATCCACCTGTAGGTGGACAATATCATGCATATAGGTAGTGAATGAGTTTAGGTAGGTAGTGAAGATGAGTTTGAATATATCACCAACTTATTACCCTTAAAAATACTCAATTTTTTTATTATGGTACTAAATGGATTGATTCAAACCTCTACACCACATTTAAATGTTTTAAACCTCTTATAGGCACTTGTAGGTGAGTTTGTTCATGGCAGACTGCACTAAAGTGCTCTATATGATTGTTACAACCCTACCTTACCATTTTAATCCTTAATTAATTATTTCATTTTTATCAAAGATAAAAAATATTTATAACCTTCATCACACCTATATGATCATGTCATATAAGTTCCATACACATGATTTACCATGATTGACTGTGTATGATAGTCATATGGTAAATTGGTTACATGATCCTTATGACTACACCTTCATGGAGTGTTGCTTTATAGGTTATATTTAAAGTATAAATGGATATATATAACATTTATAAAATTTAAATGAATCTATCAAAACCCTAGAACCATGATCAAAGCATGAAGATTCTACAAATAGAGGAAAATATGCTTGGAATATAAAATGGTGCTTCTCTTAAAACTTTGATATAATTGACTTATCCAAAAATATTTAAACATGAAAATAAGAATTTTAATCATTATATAAAGAATCCAAAATCATCTATAATAAACCTTATTAACTAGTTTTTATAGACTTATCCAAAATGGAGCAAAACCTATAAGGTGTATAGATTAATAAGCAAAAAAAAAAATCTACTTCATGAGGATGGTTCATAAATCAAAATTCAACATTATTAAAAATATTATTATTTAAATGAATATATTTTATTTTAATACCACCTCCCAAAATAATTTGACCTGAAACCTCTTCAATTGTCTATACTAAGTACAAACCTGAAGACTGATTTTGTGTGTCTAAAGGATGAAAAAGGATTAGAGTGGTTTTATATTAAAAATGGAACTTCTAGAGAATTTAAATCATGTAGATTAACCTAATGAATATTAAGAGTCATATTAAAACCTTTTCCCATGTGTAAAACTCTCCCATATGCCATACAATTGCCAAACTCTTCTCTTTTCCTAAGAAAACTACTATTTCTTTTGAATAACATGTCACTTTTAGTTACCAAAATTTGTTAAAGACTTATTATGACATATATGATATTACATAACCTTTTTTAACCTTCACATTTCCCAATGATGTTGTACAAGTCATTAAAATGCCCCTTTTTGACCTCAAAATGATAAATGGACTAAAATTTCTAATGACCAAGGCCAATATAAAATTAAATAACACTAAAAAACCTATAATACACATTAATACATATATATTGAACCCTTAAAACACCTAAAAATCAATTTTTAACCTATAGGGGTCCCAATGTGACTTATAAGGTCAAATTTGGTCAACTTCCACCTAGTTTTTCTCACCATCTTCCTCAATAGGTCTTTTAGTGATAGGTCAAATTCCATGAAAAATTTATCATATTTAAAGTCTATAACCTGATAAAAAAATTACATGGAAAAAAAATTCAAGTCTCTCACATCATCCTCTAATCATTTTCATGCTTTGACCTGGTCAACCTTGATTACTACATCAAAAATTTGAGAAATAAGGGGTTTCTTGTAGCTTCCACTCACTCTTCTAACAGACCAATGACACTTGGAGGTACTTTGGAGATTAATATACATTATATATTAGTAAAAATAGATCATATAATTCATTTTCATCCATATCTATCAATATCTTCCATATCAGGACATTATGAGGGTTTTAGGAGGGTTTTAGACTGATTTCAATTCTTAACATTAGTTCATAAAAACTTTACCTAAAACTAACTCATAATTATTTTAAATAATTTCTAGTACCATTTTCCATATCTCCCTAAGAGCTTATCTTCCCATTAAATAGTCACATGTGATAACAATCATGAGAAAATCCTTCTCAAGTCTTTATTTCTTCATTTTATACATACAAAAGACCTTAAAACTTATTTCCATGCTTTATTATTTAAATTAGAACCTAAAAATACACAAATATATTTTAATCATCATTAAAAACCTCAATCCATGATCACATTATCTCACATTCTTCCAAACCTGATCATGATACCTCATTCTACCACTTAGGGTCTTAAGACTAGGTCCGTGAGAAGACCACTAAAGAAGAAATTACCCCTTTGGCTCACCTTGAGAGTCATTTGATTGACTCAAAAATTTTATCACATTTTTTAAAACTATATTTCATAACTTCAAGATCATTCACATCCATATCACTACCATCATGCCTCTACAAGCCATATCCATGCTTAAGAACTAGTATATCAAACAGAACTACTAGGCACCATACCACTTTGAGATCTTCTAGACACCTTATGTAGCTCATAAATCACCTAAAAAACATCTTAGATAGACTCCAAAAAATATCCCATCATTCATATTTGACCAATACTTCTCAAACCATACAGGTCTCTTGTGAATACTGAACTAGCCATGCCTTCTCTAAGACAAGACTAGGCTTCATAATACACCTTGTCCACAAAGACTTAATTATTGTGAACTTGTTTAACAATGACCTTATCACAAAAAACACTTTAACACAATCAATACTCTCTTTCTTATTATCTCTCATATCAATAAAAAATAGCACTACTCATAAGCTTATCATATCATAACATTATGCAAAGATTTTATGTAGAACTCAAGGACCTACTATACCATGCTTATTCACAAGAACACCTCTGGTATATCAATGACACCTAATTACCATTTATATCAATGACAACATCAATGTATCAACATAATAATAGGAACATACCTCAACAATTAATAACTTATCCACCTCCTCATTCATCACATATGGGTCCTTTTTCACAATTGACCTCACCACATGATAATATAAGTGAGAGATCTTAACATGTAGATCCATGAGATATATATATTATAGATAGTCATATATAGAGTTAATTTTTAGATCATTGGAATTTTTTTTCCATGAGATGTAATGATTTATATGATCTACTTGGATGATCAAGGATGTACTTGTACTCTCTATTAATGTATATGTGCCATTCTATATGTATGTGGACATTTGACACATTGATATATGAGACTTATGATATTTCATGTTATCTCATGTGATGGTTTATTTTAATTTTTTATGTCATATGTTCTTTAGATTATACAAGATGGATATGAATTCAATTTATATTTTTTATTTATGTTAGTATTGATAAGATGACCAAATGTTTATTAGTGTATATGATTAGATCAGATAGATAGGGATATTTTCTATTTATGGAATATACATGTAAAACAATTTTAAACTTGATTTTTATATTTCACAAAACAATATTCATTAAAATATAGGAATAATTATGATAAAATTTGTTTGTCAAAAGGCATAAAAATTTGGATTCAAAATGAAAATGTATACAACTTAAAACAAGATATGGAAAATCAAGCTTTAAATGTACAACATAATCCAGTTAAATCAATTCTAATTTAGATAAAAATGTTCATTACTAAAATGATGATATGAATAATCAAGACTTAAGTGAAAAGCATAACTTACTAAATTAATACAACTGAGTAACAAATAACATACCAACAAACAAAAAAATAATCAACACAAACACAAAAGTGAAATAAAATAAACCATCAATTCAAAAAGTTGTGTGTGTGTGTGTGTGTGTGTGTGTGTGTGTGTGTGTGTGTGTGTGTGAGAACAAGGTGTTACTCTTTGAGACCAAGAGTATGAAAAAAACATAATGAATAAAGAAGGGGGAATATAATAATAAGAAAGGGGTGGCTAAGCTAACTCCAAATGTTGTATGTAAGTGAACACTTCTTACATAGTCATATGGAATTCAAACAAGATGTAGTTCTCCCAAGGATTTGGGATTGAATAAAGTTGATAATAAGTTAATAAGATATATTATAGAGGAAAAATAGTAATAGGGACTCATGAAATAATGAGAGTGTATAATAAATAAGTTTGCAAAGATGGTAAGATGTATGCTCACAAAACATTGAAAACATGGGATAAGGGATGGCTAAGCTAGCCTCATAAATTTGAGTGTTACCAATATAGTATTATTAGACCTCAATCCATTGTAGTTAGACCAAAAAGTGAGCACAAAAATGATAAGTATGATCAGGGATAAGAAACAAGAAATTTATATATATTTGTTAAATTCATAAAATGGTGAGGGCATGAAATTAACTCACAAAATGATGAGAGCATAGGAATTTGGTCCTAATTTTTTGAGATGTCATACCCACAAGAAATTAAAATCACTAATGAGGTACTTAAATATGTTCCACCTAATGATAAATATCATAAAATCCAAATTAAGTAACAAGATGACAACTAGTCAATTACAGACACTAGAGATGGGCATAAATGGGGAACCTTTGTGGGATACAAAGTTATGAAACTTTTTAAGTTTTTATACACAAGGAAATGTTTATATTTTTAGTTATTTTTATAATATTTTAACTATTTGGGGATTTTTGGAATATGATATAAACAATATTATTTTGACCAGAGAATGCCCAAGAATAGGAATAGACAAATCTAGAAACACCTATCAAAGGAAAGGAGGATTTTGGGTGTGTGAAATCAATAGTGAATAAGTGACATGAAGGGGTTGTCCATACATGAGAAAATTAGGGAGTACCACTCAATACCAAATTGGAATATGATATAACTTCCTCTTTTAAAATAATGAATTAAGATGCAACAATAGTGAATGAAGGAATATATTTAGGAATTGTGAGGAACCCAAAAGAATAATAAAAGTCATACAAGCTAGAATATCTTGACATTCCACATGTGTGACATTCTTCAAATAGATTATGACTCAACCCCATTCTTCAATTTTTCTCTACTTTTTTTAATGTTGATCTGATTCACTTATTTTAATTATATAATCATGATTAGATCAGGGTGGTAATAGGAAGGGGAAGTGAGTAAAAATGCAAGGAGGCCTCGAATCATGGGATGAAAGGAATAGGGAAGATAAAATGGAACATAGATTCCCCCAATCAAGAACATTTATATACCATAGTATGGTAACTTCAATCATAAAAGCACTTAAGATGAATAATATTCATTGGCTCAACTAATTCATCACCTTCTATAATAGCCAATCTATATGCACCATACCCATAGGTAGGTATAACAATAAATGGGACTAAAAACTTTGTTTTAAATTAGCTTTATTTTCTTATGAAACATTGGTATTCTTTTGATTTTCTTTGAGCACCAAATCACCAATCTCAAACTACCAGTAGATAATTTACTTGATATATCCCTAGCATAGCCAATTTTGATTGGGCTTGAGGTGATTTAGGGTATATATTAATTTATCATATATAATATCCAATTCTACTAATATAGACACTCATTATTTCTATTCATCAAGGATGTCCTATAATGAAATGATCAGGAAGGGAAGTTCAATCGTAATATGAAAAATGGCTTCATATCCATAAACCATGTAATAATGAGTTGCACTATTAGGAGTATGAAAATTAGTGTGGTATGTCCATAAGGATAAGAATATTTTCAAATGCCAATTATGGAAAAATGTATTGATAATATTTTTGAGGATTTTTATAAGGGTTTTGTTGGATGCTTCTACCTAGCCATTACCTTGAGGATAATAAAGATTAGAAAATTTGTGCTTGATGTGGAACTAGAAAAAGAGGGTGATGATGTCCTTATTTTCAAAGGACATAACATTATCTAAAATGATGGTGTAAGGGATGCCATTATGCAAATTATTTGATTTAAGATGAACCTATAAATCTACTTATTAGTTATGTAATTAAGAGGGATTACCTCTACCCATTTAGTGAAATATTTAGTTATAGTAAGGATATGATTGTGACCATATGAATAATTAGGGTTAATCTACATATGAGACCAATATCCCATGTTTAAAATGGCCAAGGATTTAAAAATAGTTGTAGTGCCTGTGTTAGAGCATGAATTAAATTGTGATGTTTTTTACATGTTAAATATTTATTTACATAATCACATGCATACTCCAATGGTAGGCCAATAATATCTAGTACGAAGGAGATTCTTATAATTTATTCATAATTTAGATATGGATCCTATTTGGGTAGATATATTTAAGGATATAAAAATGATAGGGTATAAGGGTGAATATGAAATCTACAATAGGATAATTAATGTGCTAAAATTATATGTACCATATGTTGAATTTATTAAATTGAGATAGGTTATTAATGGAAATTAAAACTATTATGGATATATAAATGACAAATTAAAGTATTTATCTATATTTGATGTTAATGCAGATCTAGATATGGTATAGGTATAAATAAGGAAGGATGATAGTTATGGCACAATAATCAAATTTTGGATATGGTGTCTTTAGTTCTCTAGATAGTTATGTCATCCTGGGATGGTTGCCTTGATGGTACTATCTAGGTTACATGCTAGTGTATAGTGCATAATATCATCTAAAACATCATATGACCACTTGGATGCTTTTGGGTTTGGCTTTGTCTTCACTCTGGTGTATTTAGATATGAGTCATAGACTATCACTCCTAGTGAAATGGCAAAACCCTTAATTTCCATATTCAATATGACCTTGGTAAAAAATGGGTTAGGGGGCACATGGTCTCGAGCTAAATTGAAATGACCCTACTATTAAAGGGCACTACCTACATAGCCAATAATATATAAGAGGGCCTCATAATCATGTAGTTATTCCCTTTATGTTGGCTTATGTGAGAATCATGTAATGTGTGTAAATAAAGTAAAATAGTGACCTAGATTGTAATTTGGAAAATAAGACCTCTTGACTACTCTTTTAATACTTCAAACCTGTATTTGGCTAGTTCCTTTAATTAATATTAGATTAGGGTAGAATAAGAAATATGTTAGTAACTTAAATACTTATTAAATGTTATTTTATTCTCATTGATAGGTGAGGAATGAATGAGGGTTCATATTTTATTGATACAAATCATATCAAGAGATAATTAACATTAAAATCACTTAGGCCAAACATTGTAATATGTTTCACTTTAAAATTTGTTTGAATTTAGGGCACTAGACACTTGCATCAAGGTAGGACAATAACATCGATACTACTATCTATCTCAGATGTCAATGTCTAGGGAGTAAGAGAGCATGCATAAGCTCAAAACTTGTAGAGGTGTAAGATAATTACATTTTAATCATTTTGTAAAATATGGCATGTTTTTGTCATCAATATAAGGATGATAAAATTAAGAGATAGGCGAAGGGGCATAAAATATATCATATGTGAGGTTTGAAGAAGTAAGGCATGTGTAGAACTAAGAGGAACAATTAAGGTATAAGTTTTCCAAGTATAAAATATTGAGGTGCTACATAATCAAAAAATATCATCTAAATTCCCACCTTTAAAAAATTAATTATATCTCTAGTTTAAAGGAAAGAAATAATTATCTTGTTGTGTAAGCACACCTTATATTTACTTGGATTAAATTTGAGTGCTTTGATAGAGTTGAATTTCAATGATTTATTGGTGATTGACTTGAAATTAAGATCATGTTATAGTGTAAAAATAATACATATAATCTAGGTTATAATTATTAAAATAGATTGAAATCAAAAGAGTAAGGTTGAAGAGTACACCTATGTGTTGATTTAACCACCTTACCTATTTTAAAGTTTGTTTTTACAAAATATTTATCATTATAAGGATATGAAACTAAGATTAGGATAAATATAAATAAATATTTAAAATTTCATATATCCAAGGAGAGAGAGAGAGAGAGAGAGAGAGAGAGAGAGAGAGAGAGAGAGAGAGAGAGAGAGAGAGAGAGAGAGAGAGAGAGAGAGAGAGAGAGAGAGAGAGATGAGAGAGAGAGAGAGAGAGAGAGAGAGAGAGAGAGAGAGAGAGAGAGAGAGAGAGAGAGAGAGAGAGATTCCCCCCAAATTTGGAGCAAAGGTGAGTTTCCACTTCAAAGTTGAGATTATCTCAACTATGTAACCCAATGATACTTATAACTTGGTGAGTTTAGATGATTAAATCCAAAATTAGAACTTGGAAAGATTTAGTGATTTAATCACCTCAACCATACCAAAATGTGAACTAAATACTATAGTATATTGGCTTGCTAAGGTTCATAAAAATCCATATGGTGTCAATACATGCAATAGTTTTCGAATATGATATTGATTTGGATTTTGAAATATTATGCACATCTTGCATAAAATATAAACATTAGATATGTCTCATGTTGAGACTATGTATAACAATGGTAACATTTAAAAAATTATACCAAATATGTGAATTTGAGTCATAACTAGGTGCTTTGTCCAATTTAAATAATTTTTCAAGTGTGGATGATATGCTTACAAAGCATTCCCCCACTTTATATGGAGACATATGAAATTGATATATGTACCAATGTGGAGGACAAATTTCTAAAACATGTCCCCACTATAAATTGGAGATGTTTAATACTGAGTAAGTATGGAGAACATGCTTCCAAATCATTCCCCCACTATAATATAAAAACTATGAATGTGTGGAATCCATGTCCATATGTCAATCCCCTATTGAATCTAAAAACTGATATAAGTACTAAATATTAAATGAGTGTGGAGAACATGCTTCCAAATAATACCTCCACTATAATCTATAAACTATGAATGTATGTAAGCCATGTCCATATGACATGCCTCCACTAAATATGTAAACAAGTGTAAGTACCAAATACTAAATAAATGTGGAGAGCATGTTTCTAAATCATGACCTCACTATAATTTGGAAACTTTGAATGTGTGGAAGCCATGTCCATATGACATTACCCCACTAAATAATTAAATTAGTATAAATATCAAAGACTTAATCAATGTGGATAACATGCTTCCAAATCATGTCCCCACTATAATCTATAAACTGTGAATGTGTGGAATCCATGTCCATGTGACATGCTCCCACTGAATCTAAAAACTATGCAAAGTGTGGAGAACATGCTACCCAATACTTCCCCCACTAATATTCCTCCCCCATTTGGGGTGAGGATAAAAATGTACCTATAAGTTACCTCACCTAAAAGGGCAAGACAATTATAAAATTTATGAATGTAACCATGTAGGATATATAAGGAAACATGTATAGGTAAATGTATCATTAAAACACATAGAACCACTATGATCACATGTAGGCATAAGTTTTATGATAGATATCATGGAAAAATATATATAGTAATAGTATAATCTCAACAAGAAAAACAAGCACACACATAAGAGAACTCAAAATCAAGTCAAAAATTAATGGTCCAAGGAAACTGCAAATAAGGGGCATGTTCAAATGCCAAAAAATCAAATGTTCATAAAACAAGGAATGACATATTCAAATGTCCATACAACAAGCAATGTCATATTCAAATCTCCAAGAAAATGCAAATACATATTCAAATGTCAAATAAACTAAAAACTAGCACTAGGGATACATATAATAAAGCATATTCAAATGCTCAAAAAATTGAGACTAACAAGGCAAAACACTCAAGGAAGTGTGTAAAGGAAAAGCATAAGTAACCAACATAAATATGTCATAGTTTTTCATGGATCAAATGTGCTAGAAAAAAACATCAATTACATAATATATAAAGTACCATGTGAAAAGTATAATCATGGATAAGGCATGTATAAGTACATATGTAAGTTCAAACATGATAATTTACAGTTATCATCAAATCATATAACCTATGCATATCAATATCATAGAATATGGATGCCCTCAATGTCCTAGTGATGTGAGTAGAGGGAAATCTCAACACCCATAATTATATCATGTATCTTTGTATGCCTATATATGTATATGTAGGAGCAAATGATATGTTATCCTTCAATATTTAATTAACACATAAATGCCAACAAGCCAATAAAACATGTAGGTGCCATAAATATTCTTGGGTTTTTTGCATGTTTTTTTTTTGGTAGTTCTATACTTTTACATGATTTAAGAGTTCCAATCAAGGAATTCCTCATCATCAAAAAGTGTGGGACCATTTTCCTAAAATTTCAAGTTTTGTTTTTAATTATGTATTAAACTCTTATTCAATGTAATTGTTTGATGGCTTCCTTGAAGCCAATGGTGTTTTAAAATAATCATATCCATCATGTGGTATACAAATCTGTCTCCATATCAAGAAAGGTAACAAATATATTTGTAGTATCCAGCTTGGCTTGCCATTATACTATCCAATTTTTTCCAATATTTAATTTAAAAATGGGCACCATGGTCTATTATTCATATGGTTGTGGTCACCACATGTCTACCACAATAAATAGGCAACTAAATGCATCTGCTAGTTTATGACATCAATGGCAATTATATGACTTCATTTGTATTATGTCCCAATTGTTTTATGAATGTAGTTCCAAATATTCATATAAAATTAGATATGGTGGTAATATATCCCATTAATATTATAACTAAGAGTCAAAACTTCATGCTTTGGTCATTTTGAAAGATAGTTCTCATTCAAAAGATAAGAATGATTTTTCCTTTTTGGTAGTTTGTGAATATTCCAGAGAAGATTCCACATTTTA
>JARHVA010003512.1:0-45000 GCA_037957365.1 Torreya grandis
ATCATTACCACCCAATTGGTCTTAACTATCACTTGTATGGAAAAGGTCAAAATAGGGCTTTTTGCAAGATTTTGAGTATTCTATAGGTGTATAAGAGAAATAAAGAATGATAACAATTAAGGGAGATATATAGATACATATTACCAATTTACATATTAATTTATCATCAAATATGGGTATGTAATTACCTCTAATACACCATTCATCACAAGCAGTCTTATAGAGGTAGTGAAGAGACAAAATGACTACCTAGTGAGAATATGAGAAGTCTGAGTTTGGATCTTTTTGAGGTCTAACTCATGGATTATAATCAAAAAGGTCTATAGATACATGTCCTAAAACCTATTAAATGTATTTTGTTGAGCACTTGAAGTCCACCTTGATGACAAATTTGTAGAATGAGACCAAGAAGGCTAATTGATGATTGTAGATAATGAAGACAAGTGGAAAGAGGAAGGATATTAGTTAGAGACACATGTGATTATTTTCAATGATTATTTCCAATCTAACTAATATAGTGAATATGTGTGAAGTATTCTTAGTCCAATTTTTGGATGTTAAGAGATGCCTCATCATGAAGACAGTTTCAATAAGGTAATTGAAGGGTCTCTAAGCCACTTTTAGGAGTTTTTCATGCTTTAGATGGACATTTCTCCAATAAGACCTTTATGTAATATTCCCCACTTCATTATCATGAAATTTAATTGGTTTTAATTCCTTTAAATTTGTCATTTTGACCCTTGATATACACTTATCTCTCCTCTCACATGCTCTATAAATGCAAGCCATTTTGGATTTTATAGAAGAATCCACATTGGATATGGTGAAGCCTTGCTAGTTTGATACTATATTTTGCCTTTGAAATAAATATTTTAAATCTATTTTTTAGTTCACAAACTATCTTTTCTAAGTGTGTGAAGTGGTGTATAGTGAAAAGTTACGTGACTAATATTTATCCTTGTTTTCTCTCAACCCTTTCATGTTTGATGCAATTAGTTCTCATGCTAACAAGTTAGATCAAATGTATTCAATTGTGTTTGTATATATTAAAGTGTAAATATTATCCTTCGGGTATATAACATGACCTTTGGTTCACTCACCTTTTTCGAAATACTAATGTTAGAACAATTTGGGATTTTGAGGCTAGTATTGTGAGTCAAATTTATTAGATTAAGTGTATGGTAGTCTATTAGAGATAATTTTCGTGTATCACCTCATTAAATTATTTTAATTTCATGTCAATTATATCCCTTTTCATCTAATTAATTAAGTAGTGTAGGTGATAAGCAAACAAAGTCATATCTAAGGAGCTAGCCCTTAAACTTAGAGGTTTACCTCTGCTATAGGCACCCCATAGGCCTAGAGGTAATATAAAGTTTCCCAAATAATATATTAGGCTTGAAAAACCATATATAAGGTGAAATATTTTTTGATAATAGTTATTCATGCTCGGTGGGATAATTGTCTTAAAGACATCCTATCAAGGTGAATGTTGGTCTTGACAACACCATAGTTGCATATGGTTTTCTACTTAGTATTTGGTGACTCCATTCAAGGTAATATATATTTTTAGACCAAGTTTTATCAATGATTTATTCATACTTAATGGTCCTTACTAGTTCATCTACTAGTAGAGGTATGAATCCCATAAACCCACTCCTTTAACTTGAAATTCCTTTTAAAGTTCAATATCCTTAACCTATTTTTACCTTTGAAGAACAAAATAAATATTCAATCCAAGAATATCAAGAAAATGAAGAGGAACTAAATGAAAATATGGCTGAGAAGCATTCCTTCCCAAAATTTAACACTAAAAATCCTATTCACCTCAATGAATATGATGATATACCCCCTAATGTTACCAAAAGTGTTCCCACTTTCAATGGTGAAGGTCATGTCACCCCTAGTGAACATATTAGGGACATCTCAAAATTATGTAGCTTCCATAATGTTATTGAGGTCAACATTTCCATTAGGTTACTTTATATGTTTATTAAAGGTAAGTCACTTGATTGGTATAGGACGTTTCCTAGGGGATGTATCACCACTTGGGATGATTTTGAAGAGTTTTTAACTTCAAGTTTGAGGACAAAAGTGATCACACATCACTTCTTCACTAGTTGAATGTGATTTAAAGAGGCCCTAAGAAGTCTATGCATGAATTTAATGAGATATTATAAAGAACTTGGATAGGATAAATCCTCCTATGAGACCACCTACAAGCTTTGTATTCCCTACATATCTAAGGGCTATTAGAATTGACATAACCATCATGTTGCAGTCCATGGGTGGTTACACATTACTTGAAGCTTAAGACCTTGATATTAGAGATAATAATGGCCTAGTACAAGCTAGAAATTAACCTCCAAAATTCTTCATACCTCTACTCCCAAACATGTCTATTGCTATTCCAAGTGTTTTTCAAATCTCAAATACAAATACCAAGTCTAGAAATGACCCAAAGAAGGAATAAGATACCATTGATTAAGAGGCAAGGTCTGAATCCTTAGATGCTCAATTTAGTTAACTCAATATGAAGTATAGATTTAATTAAAACCCCTACCTTTATCCTCAAAAAAGTAATAGGTTCCCATCTTAATAATATGATCAAGGGAGAGGGCAAGGATATCCTATCTTTAATAGGCCACCCAATGCATATAACCTAATCTCTACTTCCAACACAAGATCTATGGTTCTATTCCATAATAACTTAGTGAAAGGAGAATAATGGAATCAAGGAAAATTCATGGATGAAAATTAATGTGTGAATAAATATTTGGTTTCTTAAGGAGGATTTACTCCTTAGTTGTTAGTAGAAGATGAGAATTACATGCAAGTAAATGATGGTAGCCCCAAAAGGTGAATATTGCAAACTTTCTATTTTAAAGACACATATGTTATCAATCAAAATGATTTAATTATAGATAATACTAGATAAAATAGGAAGTCATTAGGATATGTATATGGTTCTAATATAAGTTCAATTAACCCTCATATAAGGTAGCAATGTGTGATTCTAAGTGTGATAGTCCTTACATATTGTACACCTATTTCAAATTAGAATATTTGAAGGATGACTCAGTGATTTAATGCCTCAAGATCAAGGAACTTATTTACTTTAAAGGACACAATAAAATGTAAATTCTCCTCATTTTATCATTTTTTATTCTTTGACTAATGCTAAAGCTAGTCTCTCTCTTTGGGAAATGGTTCACTTGCCTAGTCAAAAAGATATTCTTCAAGAATAATTGTCTCAACTCCACCTTAGTCCTCAACCATCAATCCATGGTAATTTTAACATCACCAATTATCCCACTCACATTATGTAACCCTATTCTAAATATAAAAATCCTCCACCCTTTTACCTCACTCTCATTATTGGAGACAAGTTTGTTTACAACTGCATAGTGGATAGTGGGGTAAGAACTTTAGTGATTCTAAAGCTTGTGTCAAATAAAACTAGTTTTAAATATGAAACATAAAGTAAGGGAGTACTTAAAATTTATGGGAAACCATCTAAATTAGTGGGATTATTTAAATGTTTGAGTGTTTTCCTTAATGGTTGTCCAAACTTCCCTATCCTTCAAGATATAGTAGTTATTGATTTGCCTACTCACTTTTCTATCTACCTCTTAATGGATTTCATAGACAAGATAGGAGGATACCTCTTATTATATTATTACTTATTATCCTTTAAGATAAGGTATTGATCAAAGGTAACCATTAGAACTTAACCATTGGCTAAGTTCCATATTGAGGCTTATGTAAAAGCAAGCTCTAATCTCAATTGCATAATCAATGATCAAGAAGAGTTTGTTATGGGTGATATAACAGCTTCTAAGATTGAGGGAATATCTAATTTTTTACTAAATGAGTATGGTTATGAAACTTATGGACATGATTCATAGACTTTATTTGAGTAGACTAATCTTGGAACATACATCATCCATGATGTAGGTGATGGACAATATAAGGTAAGAATTAAAGATTCTTTTCCACAAGATGTTGAAGGTAATTATCTTATTGATATGCATGATTATGATGGTTTTCAAAGTGTGATTGATAAATATGATGATAAAAAATACCATTCTACCTACACAAGATAGAGGATTCCATGAATATGATAACCTTAAAGAGAACAAGATGACCTATGGAAATAGTTACATGCCATATTTCAAAAATTTGGGTAGCTGTGTAAGACTATTTCTCCTCCTAATAAGTTTGAATTTGATAATAAGGTTGTTGAAGAACCTAAAAATAAGTAAAGAGAGTGTCATTTTGATCATGATAATAAATGTCTAGTCACTATCAAAGAAGTTGAAATCATGGAGGAATCCAATGAACACAAGGTAGATATGTGTGTGTTTGAGGAGTAGTCCAAACCTCAACCTAAGGTTTAATCACTTTTAGATGTGTTGGAGTATAGAAAAGACAATCTTGATTTTTTTGAACATCAAGTACATCACACTCAATAAGAATGTAAATTTAAGGTAACTTTGATGACTTCTAAGTTTTAGTTTGAGAAGTGCCAATTGGACATGGCAGTAGTCCAACAAGTTACATATTGAAATAAGACTCTTGGAGGGTTTTATGAAGCATTATTGAGATCTCCAAATTAAATTATTGAAAACAATAGAATACCTAAGGATGGTAGGTTATTTGACCATAAACATGAAAAAAAAATTATTGATAAGTATGTTTCACATGGTGGATTGATTTCATGCAACAAAATTGATGCAAGAGGTATTATATTTGATCCTGGTTGAAGTGATGGTGATTTTTCTTCACCTCAAGTGTTTGAGGTCATGTACATACTATAATAGGTGTGCTTTACTTATGATGTGTGTGTTTTCCCTAAATGTTCTTGAGAACACAAGTGTGTTTATTTTGGTGTGTTATCTTGTGTGTGTGTGTTTTTTTTTTTAAATTATTTGGTGTGCTTGGTGTTATTTTAAAGGAAATTCAATGTTAACATAGTGTATAAGTGACTCCACATCCCAATGGATAGGATTATGCTATTAATGTTTGACATATATATCTTTCCACCCCTAAGAAATTGCCAAAATGTTGACTAATTTGACCACAAGTCAAATTAGGTTAACCACTTCTATATTAAAACTTGTTATAATGGTCTTCTAGTGTGTACAATGTGTCCCATGGTCTTTAATAAGGTTAATATATATGTTTCATCTCTTGTCAAAATTGTATAGCTGGTCTTATGTCATATAGGGGTCACATTTTAAGTTATTTAAGGAAATAGTACAATTTTCATTAAATAAGTGTTCAAAAATAATACTCAACATCCCCCAAGTCATAATATGTTAGAAGAACTATTGTTAAATTGACAAATTTTAGGTGCAACATCAAAACAAGAAGATCAGTGGAAAACTAGTAATTTTTAGTTGTTGTAAAACCCATATAATAGTTTATGCACATGTGGTTACTAAAAAATTGTATATTTAGGTCACCTTAGTTCATTTAAATCCTAAAGCAACTTTGATAGGTCTGAAAATGGAAAAAACCAACCTATCATTCCTATCTCTCTCCTTTACAAGCTAAAATGGTCAACCGGTCTCTTCTTACTATGGTTAGGAGTTGAGTCATAGAAAGTGCACTTGGTTGGTGGTGGTAATATTTTTATAATCCAAATTAAGGAAATAGTTAGAGTATTAGTGATATGTTCTCTATGAACTATTTTTAAGAGTGTTAGCTCCTCTTTTCTTCGTACACATCCCCTTGGCCTTCAAATTTCTTCTTTATTTGCATTGTTTTGTTCAATTAAAGTTATGTAGGTTATATTTATAATAATGATCATCCATATCACAAGGTTTTAGTTTATTTGACACATGTGGAGATCAAGAAGAAATAAAGAGTATCTCATTATAATAGTTAGAGACTCAATTATAGTTTGTAAACAAGGTTCCATTAGTAGTAGAGTTTCATTTTCCTGTATTGGATTTTAGATAAAATTTGATGTTGTTTCTAACCTATCATGCTATGTTGATAATCTATGTTTTCAAATATTAGTCTCAAAGGGTCATTTTTGGAAGAACATAGTCAATAATCAACCATATTCAGGAAACCTTGTCATTGTCACCTACAGTCAAGTGTAAAGTAGCTTTGATTAGTCATGGTAATGAGATAAGAAGAATTAAAGATGGTGAGAATGATTATAAATTATAAATAGTAGGTTTGAGCCATTAAAAGTCCATAAATTGGTTTTTAAGACAAATTTAATATGTACACTATCTTGAATCTAATGTTCACCTATAGGCAGATCCAATAGAGATCTAAGCAGTGTTGATATGGAGGTGTTTGAGCTCAATTTAAAATTTCAATCAAGCTTGGTCACATGGAGAATATCATGGTGATAATGGTGAGGTAATTTGATGTAGTAAAACTTGAGTTAAATAATTTAAATTTAGGAAATTCTCAATTGGTACAACTTACCTTAACTTCTTTGAACCAAGTTTTCCTCATATACTTGGTCTTCACATGGTGAGGTGCCTTGAGGTCTGGATAGGCCTAATGGTTTCCATCTTGTATCCAAAGACTAAGGTAAACTATTTTACATAATAAATTATTTTATTTAATAAGGTATAGTGGTATTTGGGTGGTTTATAACTTAGATAATTTCTAACCTAAGACACTTAATAAACACTATGCTGAAAGGACTAAAAGCAACCTAATTTACAATAACCTATAATAGTGATTGGAACCATGGTTTATGCACATGATAATGAGCTCATATAGGTATGTAATTTTTTAGTGACATCCATAAGGATCAGATAATATGAAATTAAAGAGTCCTTTTTTCTCTCTCAAAATATCACTTATAGTTTGACTATACACTAACATTAGATTGAGAGTAGGTTGTTTGGATGTTGGCATAGAACTAAGGAATTATATGAATATTTTAAACCATTAAATGACATAAAATATTTGAAGAGGAACCTAGGGAATGAATATAAATGTACAAACATGAATATATACCTACAGGGAAACCTCCAACTCCACCAAATAGACACATATAGTCCAATTGTAGAGTAGCTCTAACAAGGGAGATGTGAGTTGAGAGGGTGTAAGGGATATAGGAATGTGAAAATGTGGATATTAATAAAATATTTTTAATTTAAATGTAATTAAAATCTTAGAGAATATTAATAGAGTAAAAACTTGTTCCAAATCCATAGTTAGCCTGTGATTCTAGACCTTGCATAGTCACTATGTTTGAGAATCCAAACTTGAGAAATTTGTGATGTTGAGAGGTATATGGGTGTGATCCAGCCATGGAATTTGGTTTATAATGTTTTAATGACACAATATAAACTTTCACAGATTAATTTTTGCTCAAAAAATATGGGATATGCCCTTTATTTGGTCTTAAACATAAGGCACTCCTAGTCAAGTCAAAGACTGCAGGTTTGGTGTGTAGATGTTAAATGCATGTGATGAAGAGTATTGTAACACCATATAATGAGGTAATGAGTTTAATTATAGGTTTATAAACATGAATAGTCACCTAATAATTTTTTAAACCACTCAGAAGTGGTCTTGGGTAATGAAACATAGTAAGGCCTATTAGGCCTCAAACTAGACCTAAGCCCTAAAAGGGTCTAGCTTCACTTATAAGACCATATTACCATTAAAAAATAGTTGAGGGTTTTAAATGGGAGTTATAATGTTTATTTAATATTTTATTTTGCAAAATAACTTTACAAAGGGGTCACTTTTATCTTAAAATCATGATATGGGTAGCTAGAACATATTCTGAAGCTCAATAGGCCATTTTCAAATGCTCACATCTATATAAATTAACTACATGGTGACTCAAGGATATATGGGTAGTTTATTAGGGTCATAAAATTAGTTTTATTGGAATTTTTTTAGGGGTTAGATGTCTAGGTCTTATGAACTATCACTAAGAACCAAGACTTCCTAAAATCCTCCTAAAACCCTATCTAAAACCCAATGGAGAAGAAAATTATGGATAAAATTAGAAAGTTACTAACTATAATAGATATTTATTTTTAATTTTTTAATACTCTCCCATTATCCTTCCCACCTAATTGGTTTGAACTATTACTTGTATAGACAAGGTAAAATCAAGGTTTTTAACAAGATTTTAAGTATTTTATAGGTGTAGAAGGTAACTAAGGAATGAAAATAATTGGGGGAGGTTTATAGAGACTTAATAACACTCTAACTATTCATTTATCATCACATTTTGTCATGTAAGTACCTCTACTACACCATGCATTATAGGCAATCTGTGACAGGTAATGAAGAGATAAAGTGACTGCCTAGTGAGAAGATGAGAAGTCTAAGTCTAGATATTTTTGAGGTCTAAATCATGTATTATAAGTAAAAAGGTTCTATACAAGTTTCCTAACACATCCTTCATATATTTGGTTGAGAAAATAAAGGCCACCTTGATGAAAAATGTGAAGAATGAGACTAAGAAGGCTAATATATGACTACAAATAGTGAATATAAGTAGAAAGAGGAAGGATATCAGTTATAGATGCATCTAATGACTATCATAGCTTGTTTATAACCTCCCTAAGATAGTGAATATGTTTCAAGTGTTATTAGTTTATTTTTTATTAGTTAAGAGATGCCTCATCATGAGGGAAGTTTTAAGAAGGTAGTTGAAGGGTCTCTACACCAGTTTGAGAAGTTTTCCATGCATCATATGGACACTTGTCCAAGAAGACCTTCATGTTTTGTTATCCACTTCATTCTCATGCAATGTAACTAGTTTTCATGCCTTGAAATTTGGAATTATGACCCTTGAGATCCACTTCTTCTATCTCCTCTTACATTCTCTATAAATGCAAGTCATTTTGGCTTTTGTATAGGAATCCACACGTATAGTATAATATATTTCTACATTCTCTATAATATATTTTTTTTGTTCTTATAATGTATTTCTAGTCAAGTGCAATCCAACATTGTCTACTGTCTCCCACATATAGTATTATATATAAGCATTTCTATATGTTTCATACTCTTTTTTTGCTAAGGAATTCTTAAATGTAGAATTTTAATTGTTGTTTTCAACTTGTATGGTATTGTGTTGAAAATATCACATTTTCACCATTCTTGTTTTTATGAGAAACAAGTTGGATTCCATATTATTTAGGTTATCTCATCATAATTCTATTTTATACACCCATTAATGGATTTTTGTTGTGTATCATTATAGAAGGCATGTGAATGTAAAATGGAAAGTGAATAAATTTATGATAGATAATGCTATTGAAGAGATTAAAGTTATAAGATAAGACCATTATGTTTAAGTAAATTATCCAAATATATCCATATTACATAAGTGTTTTAAAAATTACTATTTGAATTTTCTACTCTATACTATTTTAAAATTCTACATTTAAGAATTCCTAAGAAAAAAAAGAGTAAAAATTGTGTATACATTCATTAGATGTAGTCATTAGGACTCATATCATATTTATTGGTGGATAAAATTGAGTCCATGGTAATGATTGAGTTGTGTGAGTGTTATATGATGATTTATGTTTTCTATTATGTTTTCATACCCAAAACAAATGGTACATTCTCACCCCTAAATTTTTGAAAATAAATAAGTTGTGTTTCTAATTTATGTGCTAACATGAAAGAATCATATAATTTTAAGGAAATTTTATAGAAATGGAACCACACACTGAAACTAATGAGTTTAATACATCATTTCTTAGTAAATAATAATCCCTTTGGGAATGCAAGATCACCTAATGGAACGTTAAAAAATTTCCACTCAATTTAGTGTTTATGGAAAAATAATAATAAATAAGGACTCAATGTATCCCTATCTCTTTTGATAGTTTAAGGGCATGTTTAAATTTTTTCAAACTAGAAAGATGATTAATACCATGTTAATACTCGGCATCTTCATCTAGCTACATCCATTCATTGTATATAATGATTTTAACATAAAGCCTTGTATCTAGAACTGTGATGATGAAATGTGTTATGCACCTTATTTTCATACATGTTTTCCTCCTTTGTTTCATTGGTGGTTCATTTTGTGGTCCTCAAGTCCTTAGGTTCATACAAGAACTAATAAATATAGAAATTATTTACAAAATAAGAGTTCAGAGAAATAAAATAAAGAGTGATTAAAATTTGTTCAATTCATATCAAATTTAATTGGGAAATCATATAATACATACAATTCATAGTATTTTACCACCAATGGATTAAAATTTACTTCATCCTTCCCCTTGTGTCTAAACCTTTTACTAAATTATATTGTATCCAACTCATTCATAGACTCACCTTTTACAAAATCATCCATCTTAAATAAAGGGATAGTAACACAAATATTTTTGAGCTTTATTATCATTTACAATAGTCTAATATAAATCATCCCAACCAAAATAGTATCTATCTTTCATTTATCAAACCTTAAGTTATTGATAAAAATAGGATAGTTAGAAAAACATATGAGTACAATAAAACAAAAATAAATGTCTAATGAGAATATATGAGGGATGACATGTATAAATTGTAAGAAAGTAAAACCCTCATAGAACACTATAAGAACACACAAGATTAGAATATTTTTTTACATTCAAAACCATGGATTCCAAGTCATCCATATCTCTTATAATGAAAACATTTTGGCATTAATATTTTTATCATTTGTGACAATTTGTTTCATATTGTTTAGGTACAAATATCAATAAGAGTAGTATGGACATTTGGGACCTTATAATTGAATAAAAATAGTGGAATTAAAAAAATATATTATCATTAAAAAATATTACATATAAATTTATGTTTCTTTATATGCACTTTCCTTAATCATGTTGGCACCTGACCTTTGAGAGAAAAATAAGGCCCAAAAAATAAACTTATAGATTTCTTCACCTCTCTTCATGTGGTCCTTTTATATTCAATGTCATAGTATTTTATTGTGGTTTGAAAGACTTTTATTATGTCAAATAATGGTACAAGTCATACTATTCTGCCAAAAGAGTAAATCATGGTTGACATATGTGGGAGACAGTAGACAATGTTGGATTGCACTTGAATAGAAATACATTATAAGAACAAAAAAAAATATTATAGAGAATGTAGAATTCCTAAGCAAAAAAATGCTTATATATAATACTATACGTTTCATACTCTTTTTTTGCTTAGGAATTCTTATAGAGAATGTAGAATTTCTATATGTAGAATGTAGAATAGAGAATGTATAATTTCTATATGTTTCATACTCTTTTTTTGCTTAGGAATTCTTAAATGTAGAATTTTAATTGTTGTTTTCAACTTGTATGGTATTGTGTTGAAAATATCACATTTTCACCATTCTTGTTTTTATGAGAAACAAGTTGGATTCCATATTATTTAGGTTATCTCATCATAATTATATTTTATACACCCATTAATGGATTTTTGTTGTGTATCATTATAGATGGCATGTGAATGTAAAATGGAAAGTGAATAAATTTATGATAGATAATGCTATTGAAGAGATTAAAGTTATAAGATAAGACCATTATGTTTAAGTAAATTATCCAAATATATCCATATTACATAAGTGTTTTAAAAATTACTATTTGAATTTTCTAATCTATACTCCATTATCTATATACGGGTGTTTTTAGTTGTCAAGTTTTGTTATGCATGTGGTGTGTTCATAGGGCATGGATAAATAATTTAAAAAAATTGTTTATTAACAATAAATTTCTTGAATAAATGTTTTTCTAACTTAAAGATATATCCATGGAGACATTAAAGATGAGGATATTATATTATTTTTATTATTACATTCCATAGTGATTTTAGGAATGAAGAAATATTTAAGGAGTGCATAAATAGGATTAGGTAATGTGACAAGTAAGAGTGTTAAAGTGTTTTGATTATGCCCAACATGTTCATATTTTATTTATAGTCTAAAAATAAATTATTTCTCAAATTGTATGTAAGGTCTTTCATTATATTGTGCTTGAAATTTAGATATGTGGGCTAAGCCACTATGTTTATTGTACCAATCAAATCAAGAAACTAATTATGATATTGAGTCATATGATTATCTCATTAAATCAAGGTTATTTGTAGATATCTGATTGATAATAGGGAGAATATTGGACTATAAAATTTGGACTTTTTTGAAGAGGGTGTAACCATAATATAAGTACAAAAAGTATTTGAAGGATTATGATTTCTTTACAAAAATGAAGAGCGAAACATAATTAAAAAATTCAATGGAAAAGGAATTATGATTTTAAGGGATGATGATGATGATAGTGATAGGTTTTGGGTCATTATAGGAAGATATGGGAATATAATATATAAGGATAGAAAGATTCAGTTTGATGCATTTTAAATAATGTGACTATTCATGGGTGAGTAAAGGAAACCCTTGAAACCATGTGTGTAAGGATATAATATTATTGAGACAAAGGAATTAAATCATGAATTAATATAAAATATAGGTAGGAATTTATGGATCAATATTGAATTTAATGCAAATGCACATGGCACTACATGCATAAATGTGTTAGATTGATGAGTGGATACTATAGAGCTTGATGTTGAGGCCAAAAATAAAGTGAATGTTATTGGCATTGATGCCTTTATTGAGGGTGGTGGTGCACACGATGTTCATGTTATATTGCATTCTAATGAGGTTTTTTATTTTTTTTATTCCTACGAGTTTGACAAACAATAGGGTGTTGACATTATACAAGGTATTCAATCTCCTAGTATTGATATAAAGGTTTGTAGTGATGTGAAGGTTCAATTAATTTCATTGAGATTGTTGATCTATATGATGAATATGAGTGTAAACATTACTATAGACTTTATAGATGCAATTGAAAAATTTTGGACCATATTGAGAAACAAAAAATTAAGAGAAACAATATTTAAACACTTTATATAGATTAAAGTGAATGCTTATAGATACAACTATATGAGGGTTTTTAAATCCCAAATATCTCATATAGTTGTATCTATAAGCACTTGATACAAAAAATAAGTTATATTTAGGTTAATTTCATGATCCAATCACAAAACATAACTACTTACATATAATATACCATGATTTATAATTATGTTTAAGAAGATACCAAAAAAATGTGTGATAATAAAATTTATTTTGAATGAAAAATAAAAATAATGCAATGCATTGACACTACCTATGAAATAAAAAAGTTGATTAAAATTATAAATGAGGACAAAGAATTATTTCACTTGAATGAAATTATATTCACTAATTCATATTTGAATTTTTTGTATTTTAATATTTTGTGTAATTATTTAGATCATGATAGGCTATTACAATTTTATCATATACAACATTATTTAATATTTTTTACGTAATGGAAGAGTGTAAGATGTCTCAAAAGGTAGGTTATCATTTGGCACAAGTTTAGGTTATTCACTTCACACTTTTTATATCTTTATTTTCTAGATATATCTATACAATCAATGCATACTATATATTCCTTCCATAACAACACTATGCATTTGGACTCAAGGGTAAAGAATGTGGGAGTTTAAATAATACCAAGGGTGTATTAAATTATAATTTCAAGTGTGGGTGAGTTTAATATTTTATATTTTATACTTAGTTTACTTCTTATTTTATTCCAAGTTGTGGTTTTCATTTTACTACCTATGAGTCCATATATATCCATGAGTGTTATTTGTCTGCAAACTATAGTGTATCTATGAAGTTGTAGATACTAAAATATGGACTTTGATACTTGAAATTTATAAGATTGAAAAAAATTTACGATGCATGAATTGAGCACATAAATAGAGTTATAATTCACTAATTTCTCACTCTTTCATGCTATCATATGAGTCAACCATTTTGATATACTATTACACACCTATATTAATCTCACTATATATTTATTTATTGCTAAGTATCCTACATAAACATTTATAAACTCTTAGATTAGTCTAACTATATATAGGATGGTTTAGTTAGATTTAGTTAGTATCAGTAGTTGATACTAACCTAATCTAGTTAGTACTAAATCACTCCCAACAATGGTTATTTTATAAAATCAAACCTCTCCTTAGTCAACCCATTTTCTTAGCTTATCGATGGCATGAGAAATTTCCCAATTGGACTAATATATGAAAAATTCAAGGTTATTATTCAAAAGGGTTTTGGAACTTATATATAACACAACTATAAATTATTGTGTACATTGAAAATCTACCTTATTATTCCTAAATTTTAAAGTAGTGCTAGGAGTAGTCATAAGTCAAGTCTAGATCACTTAAAAACCAAGTCAAAGTAAGTATTGTCAATATCTAAGCCAAGTCATTAACTATATACATATAGTAAAGGATCATAATTACATAATCAAATAAGGTGGGAGGAATATGTGTTGATTAATTTACATCCTTATATTATTGAATATTTACGTAACAATCAATTATTAAACTAGGGTGATTTGGGTTAGCTGAAACCATTACACTTTTTTCACTTTTGTAAGTTTTTAGCCTCACAAGCACACATAGGGTTTCAAGGAAAATGAGACTAATTTTTGGTCTTATGCCCATGATTAGGTTTCAATATCCAAAAAAAAAGATAATATAAGTGAAGGTCATCATATAGTTTATGTTATTTACTTATGCACATGTCAATACTGACCAAAATGTCAATATCAACTAGTGATAATCACCCAGATTGGTGGAATTGACCCTATGTATATAGAAAATTAGTTCTAGAATCAAATGATTTACATGACTTATTTATCCTAATTTTTACTTCCAAAATATAGTCATAGTCAAATAGTCACCTAAAAATCTAATTATTTGTCCCTTTTTGGTACTTATTATATTTAGAACATGCCCCTTATCAGATGCATACAATAAATATTAATCTTTTACATTCAAATGTATGCTTGAGTGCCATATCTTAATATTTAAATTAAATTACATTATTTTATCTTAATTAGATTAAGTTTCTCATATTAATCAAAATTAGGGTGAAACATATTGGTGAAACCATATACATATCAAATAGTGTAAAACTATAGGTTTCCCTTAGGGTAACATTCTTCCAAGATGTCTAGAGATGTCTAGAGATGTGAAGAGAACAAGATGTCTAGAGATGTAATTTTTTCTTTTTTTGAAATGGGAATGAGCAGGAACAGAGATGGGGAGAATCTGGCAGGAGGAACAAATCTAGGAGGGACAACAGAGGAAGAAGGAAAATGTGGAAGGCCAGGTCTACTAAATAATGTAGACACAAGAAGGCTTTCATTTGCCATTGAGTCCTATAGTGGGGCCGGAGACTCATCATCAAAAAATGCGTTAGAACAAACCATGGAGAAAGTGAAAGATAAATCTGGTGATAAAATAGAAAAGAACTCTGAAAGACAGATAGGGGCCCCTGAACAAAGGACCTAGTCGTCATTGTTTGGGAAAAAACTGACAGGGAAATCCCTATTCCCACTGGTGATATCTAAATCATGCTGGGAGAAAGGTGAGTTTCAAATTTTCATCCCAGATCCTCTACTTGACTTCTCTGTATCTTCTATGGATCTCACCCTAGTTGGTAAGTTTCTGGGAGTAAGACCAAATATATATTCTCTTAGATCTATGATCAGGAAAAAATGGGCAATATGTGGAGAAGTAGACATTGCACCAATGGTGAATGGTTTCTTCTCTTTTATCTTTAACTGTAAAGAAGATTTGAACAAGATTCTAAGTGAAGGACCCTGGTCCTTTGGAAAAAGTACTCTTATTATCAAGAAATGGGAACCAGAAATGGATTTATCAGACTCATTCTTCTTAACAACCCTTATATGGGCAAGACTACTTGGGCTTCCATTAGAATTCTGGCATGAGGACATTTTCAATGGAATTGCTAATTCATTTGGTGAGTTAGTGGCTGTGGATAATGCCACGGCTTCAAGAACTAAACTCCAAAGTGCCAGAATTTATGTTAAAGTGGTAGACCTGAACCATCTCCCTAAAAAAGTGGAATTAATCTCTAAGCTCGATAAGAAAACTCAAGAAATTGTCTTTGAAGATCTGCCAAATTCATGTTATGCATGCAAGAAATAGGGGCATTGGGTTAAGAATTGTCCCAACAGGGGTAGACCTCTTTCAATAAATCTTCAGGAAAGGAAAAATATAAAGATTCAGCAAAAGAAAATATGGAAGGTAAAAGAAGACTGTCGAAAGATAAGGGAGTCTCAAGATGCCTTAGCCGACCAAAACACAGAAAAGGGTATAATTTTTGCAACAGAAGAAGAGGGCGACTTTAATTTATTAGGAACTATAGATCCCCTTTTAAAAAAATTAAGTCCCCTTGTGGAAGAGAATGGGAAGGGATCAGAGGACAACAAATCAGATCTTATAACAGAAGGAAAAGTTAATATCCTAAACCAGAATACCCAAAGTCTAGAAAATCAATTTTTTAAGGTAAAGGACAATGAAGGATTAGAGGAAGGAGAAGTACTTCCTAAAGAGGTGAACAAAATAGAAGAAGGAAAGGGAGATTTGTGTGAAGTTCAGATGGGGGAAAAGCAGGAGGCTTTAAGGGTTGAAAATAACACTCCAGTGAAAGAGATTCTAATGGCAGAAGAAATGAAAGAGGTTGGAAAAAACTCAAAAAACCAAAAGATAAAAGGAGAGAAAAAGAACAATACTAATCACATAATGACGAGAAACGGCGGTGTGAAAGTAAATAGTCCCCTTAGGAGTAAAGAAGGAAAAGGATCTGAAAAGCAAGTCAAATTTAAACTAGATGTAGGATTTACAGATAGACCTAGGAAAAAATCGGCAAAGAAGAATAGAGAGCTGGAAAGTAAGCTTAATATAGCAGATGGAAAGCAGGTGACTCTACGGGAATGTCTCCAAACCAATAAAAAGAAATGAGAATTCTTAGTTGGAATATAAGGGGGCTAAATAGCTTTTATAAAGTAGATTTAGTTAGGAATTTTGTTAGAGAGCAAAAGCCAGACCTCCTTCTGCTTCAAGAAACTAAAATGAGTAAAGAGAAAGCAGAACAGATCAAAGACTTTAAAAATTACACCATTAAGGCTAGTAGCTCTGAAGGAGCTTCGGGAGGAACCGTTATGTTATGGAAAAAAAATCAATATACTGGGTCTATTTTGATGGAAAGTAAAAATTTTTTGGCTGTTAATATTACCAGTGTTGACCAAAAGGAAAGTTGGTATGTTGTAAATATCTATGCTCCTAATGCCAGGAATGATAGGAAAAAGGTATGGGATATTCTCTCAAATCTCAGAAGCAAAGATCATTGTGGGCGATGGATTATAATGGGAGACTTTAATGTTCCACTCTATGATTAAGAGGAAATGGGTGGTAACACTATTCAAATGGAAGGGAGATTTGATCTCATGGAGTTTATAAGTAAAGAAGGTTTCATGGATGTGGACTTGCAAGGAATTCAGTACATGGAGCAATAAGAGACTAGACAAGGAATGTATACAGGCTAAGCTTGATAGGGCTCTCATTTCCTCTGATTGGATGAAAGACTATACTTGTAAGCTGGAAGCAAGCCATAGAATAGGCTCAGATCATTTCCCTCTTATTCTCACAGTGGTCAAATTGAACCAAAAAAATAATCATCCGTTCAGATTTGAAAAGATGTGGATGCAGCATCCACAGTTTGAAAGCAAAATTAAAGAGTGGTGGAATAAGCCTATTGAGGGAACAACCCTATTCAGAGTTGCCTCCAAACTAAAAAATGTTAAAAAGGAAGTTAAGAAATGGAATAAGGATTGTTTTGGAAATATTTTTGAGAAAAAGAAGACCATCAAGGAGGATATCAGTAGAATCCAGGAAAAAATTTAGCAAAATGGATATACCCCAGAATCCCACAGAGAAGAAAGTGATCAATTGATACAATATCAAGACATTATAACTAAGGAGGAAACCTTTTGGAGACAAAGATCTAGGGTGCAATGGTTGAAAGAAGGGGATAAAAATACTAAGTTTTTCCATCTCTCCACTTTGAAACATAGAGCAAAAACTCATATTCATCACTTGAAAAAAGGAGATCAGAAGATAACAGAGGAAAAGGAAATAATGGAGGAAATGATCTCATTTTTCTCTTCCCTGATGAAGGCTGATAGAAACATCAGCTTGCAAAACCAGGCTGATATCCTACGAGTGATTCCTCCACTGATCTCGAAGGAGCAGAATAATATGTTATGTTCTATCCCAAAGGAGGAGGAAATCTTCAAGACTGTTAAATCTTTAGGAGGAGAAAAAGCACCTGGACCAGATGGATTCCCCATGTTTTTATTTCAAAAGCTATGGAAATTATAGGGAAGGATGTCAGTAATGTGGTGAAGGAGTTTTTTGGAGCAAAATAGATGCTGAAGGAAATTAATGCCACTTTTTTGTGCCTTATTCCTAAGAAGGCTGGAGCTGAATGCCCTGATCAGTTCAGACCAATTAGTTTGTGCAACTCATTCTATAAGATAATTTCCAAAGTTCTTATGACAAGACTAATTCAAGTGATCCCTTCGTTAATTGCTGATCAGCAAAATGGATTCATTCCAGGCAGACAAATCCTCAACTCTATTATAATGACACATGAGAATATTCACTCACTGTCCAGCTCAAATACAGAGGGGTTCCTAATGAAAGTGGATATAGCTAAAGCATATGACAGGGTGGATTGGCTATTCCTTTCAAATAGCCTTATTGCCTTTGGCTTCGAACAAAGAGTGGTTGAAATTATCAAACAACTGATATCTATAACTTCTATAGCTGTGTTGGTAAATGGAAGTTTGTCTCATTTTTTCAATTCGTCCAGGGGATTAAGACAAGGGGATCTGATCTCCCCTATTCTGTTCATTATCATGGCTGATAGTATGGGGTGATACATAGGGGACTTAGTTTGTAAAGGATCATTTAAAGGTCTGAAACCCTCTTCACATCCTTTAATTTGCTCCCACAGTCAATTTGTGGATGATACTATTTTCATGGGACAGTCTGAAGTTTTAGAAGCAAGAATTCTAAAGGAAGCTATAAATTTGTATTCCTCCACCTCAGGACAGCTAATAAACTGGAACAAAAGTGTTATATTCTTTACGAATACCCCAGTTTACAGATAGAAAAAAATAGCAAGGATCCTTGAATGCTCCATAGGTGCTTTTCCCTCTACTTACCTTGGTCTCCCTTTAGGGTCGAAAGTTCCTGAAGCTTTCTGGGAAGGTCTTATTAACAAATTCAGTAAGAAATTAGCGAGATGGAAAGGCAGTCTTCTAAGCCAAGGTGGAAAGCTTATTCTACTCAAAGCAAGTCTTCAAAGCATACCTATTTATGCTTTAAGTCTTTTCAAAATCCCTACTAAATTTGCAGAAGCTATTGAAAAAATTTAGAGAAACTTTCTTTGGTTAGGTACCGAGGAGAAAAGGAGAATGCCTCTTATAGCATGGGATAACATATGTAAACCTGTCAGGGAAGGTGGACTCGATATAAGGAAAATTAGAAGTATGAACACAACCCTCTTAGCTAAACATGGGTGGAGGGTTTATTAGGAAAAAAAAATGGAGTAAAATATGGAAGCACAAGTACTTATTCAAGGCTAAGTCACTCCCTGAATTCTTTTCTACTCCAGACATTTCTCATCCTTCTGCCATATGGGGGGCAGTCCAGGGAACTAAACATATTCTAGAAGAAGGAAGTTCATGGAAAGTTGGCAATGGTAAAAAGGTGAAGTTTTGGGAAGATATTTGGTTAAAAGGAAAACCTTTACAGGAAGAAATCCAAGATAAAGATGTTATAGAAAGATGCAAGCAAAGAGTGGGAATTATGGTTTATCATTATTGGCAGAACAACTCTTGGGTTAACCTAATTGACTATGATCAAGATCTCAAGGAAATTCAATTATCCCTAAATGCTATATCTCTATATCCTTACCTTGAAGATAAAATTGTTTGGCATAAAGAGCCAAGCGAACAGTTTAAAGTCTCTTCCATTTTCACCTCTAAGGGAAATGGCAGCAATCCGTTTTGGACGAGAGCCTAGATTAAGGGGCTCATCCCTAAAATCAAATTCTTTTTCTGGACCCTTCTCCAAAACAAAATATTGACTTTGGATAATTTACAGAAACACAGAATTAATATTGTCAACAGGTGTATTCTATGTAAAAAAGACCTTAAAGATAGAGATCATCTATTCATGAATTGTTCCTTCACTCAGCTAGTTTGGAAGGAGATTCTCAATTTGTGGGGTATTACTTGGATTCACCACAAAAATGTGGAATTATCTTTCAAAAGCTGGTACTACCCCTCAAAGAATACTGAAGTTCTTTGTTTATGGAAACTTACTCTTCCCCACATTTGGTGGGGAATATGGAAGGAAAGAAATAACCAAATCTTTAGAAATAAAGAACTTCCTGGATGGGTGGTAGGACAAAACATCATAAGAGATTTAAAGGAGAATATCTTATCACAAAAGAATCCAAGCTCAACTCTTCAAGTGGATAATCCCTTGAGGACAGATAATTCTATTGGTAAACCTAATAATCCCAGAGTAGGAGTTACTTGGAATGTTCCCCCTCAAGGATGGATTAAAGGAAACTTTGATGGTGCGGCCAAAGGGAACCCAAGGAATGCAGGGTGTGGTGGAGTGTTGAGAAACCATATGGGAAAGGTAATTGATGCTATAGCTATCCCTATTGTAAAATTGAATTGTCACATTACTGAAGCTACTGTTGCCCTTTAGACTCTCAAAATTGTTGTGGACTCGGGATATCCCAAATTGTGGCTTGAAGGGGACTCCTTGAATATTATAAATATTCTTAACAATATAAATACTATGTCTTAGACCATAGAGAATAAGGTAATGGAGATGAAAACTTTAATTAAAAAATTTGAAGAAGTGATCATTACCCACACGTATCATGAAGCCAATGGTGTTACAGATTGGCTAGCTAATTGTGCAGTCTGGACTGGTCAAACAGTGAGGTGGCATGAAACATTAGTAAAGAATGTGGATTTGAGGGCGATCATTCTTCATGATGCAACCCATGCAAAGGAAGGAAAGATCAAAGTGTATAAGAAATAATATTAGTAGGAGGAGTGGCAGTGCGGGGAAAGGACAACAATCATTAAAGAGTAAGGCCCTCAAGAGAGAGAAGAGGATCCTGAATAAGCATAATCAAAGCCAATTTTCCTATCAACTCAGAAATATATGGGATTATTGTAATGACCTCAGCAATTGGGGTTCTAAGAAAATGAATATGGCAAGTGAAAGGAAGGGAGAACCTTGAAAACAGGAACCCAAGAGCTATGACAAATGGAAATAAAAACATGAAGTCTGGAGAATTTTGCAGAAAGGAAAAGTTTAGAGCTACTTGGAAAGACTTCATGGATTGAAACCGCATATCACTATGGCTTTTTTCAAAAATTGGAAGGATGAAAGGGTCACCCTGCATGGTGTCACAGTGAACTTAACAGAGGATTTTATAGCTGAGGTTACTGGGCTGCCTACCGATGGACTCAAATTCTCCAAACAGACAAGAATTTCAAATGAGGCCTTCTGTAGGTTCCCCAAAATGGAAGTGGAAGAGAAGAAACTGGTCAAGAACGGGGATTTCTTTGAATTGGATCAGATTAAAGGGATATGGAGGGATGTCTTAAGCTGCATAAGGGAGTACTTCATTCTGGACGGAAGAAGTAAGCGTGTGCACAAATTCCACTTTGTCTTCCTTAACCATTTCAGGCACAAGGTTAGTTTGTCTTTTCCCTTTTATCTACGTTTCTCCTTGGTCCAAAGTTTATATGCTCATAGGAAAAAGGAAATGCGCCCTATCCATCATGAAGGCCTTATTCTGTTAATCGAAGGCTACTGTAAGAATTATGCTATGGTTAAGCACCCTATACAGGGGAAAAACAAGGAGTCGGGGAATAGAAAGAGTGAATGTGTTACTGAGAAAGGCAAAATCAAGCTCCCTAGTACTAAAAAGCAGATTGTAGAAGAAGATATGGAGTGGGAGAGTATTGATAAACCTAGTGAGGAAAACTTGGAGGAAGAAGAAGGAACTGAAAGTCGGGATACAAAATCTAATGACGATGAAGAATGTCCTGAGAAGAATGAAAAATATGATGTCAATACAGAGGAGGATTCTGCAAATAGAACTGAAGACACTGAGGAAAACCAGAAAGAGGCAGAGTCTGATTTTGGCTAGGATGACCCTGTTAAGGACCCAGGATCAAAGAACAAAAAGGAAACTACAAGGTAGGATGATAATCAAGAAATGGAAATGGAAATTCAAAATGGAATAAAAGAGTGGGAACATAAGGGTTGAGAAGATATCACTAAAGAAGACAGGAACAGTCCTAATAAAAATTCTGAGGAATGGAGGGGGAAAAAACTAAATGATGAATCACATACACCAATGAACTGGGTTAATTGCAAAGCAGAGGCATCTTCTCAATTTGATTCTTGGATGTGCAGGGAGGTTATGAACCTCAAAAGGAAAGTGGAAACAATGGAAGATACCCTAAAAGAGGTATGGAACAAAATCAACAATATGGATAATCAGATAGGAGAGATCCCAGCCAAGCTCAAAGCCTATGAGAAATACCTCTGGGAACTAATTAAGGACAATAGAATGAAAATGGAGGTAGCTACGTCTAATATTTATGCTGTTGCTGTCAATATTGGTAAAAGAGCCAGTGAGGAGACTAAAGCTTTGGAGGGACCCAACAAAAGAATGAGACAAAGTACTAGAAAGAAGGTTACACAAAAAGGAGCAATGCTGGTGGAAACCACTACCCAGGATACTATTTTGAAAGATAAAGAAACAATGAAAATGATATTGGAACTGGATGAATAATCTGGTTCCTCTTGCTGGTAAAGAATCTGGTCTAGTTCTTTGTTTTCTTGTTGTCTTCCTATGTCTAAGGTGTTGCCTGATCTCTATTTTTTTGGGTTGTGACCGGTTGTCTTTTCAGTGGTTTCAGGTCCATTTAAAACCTGTTTTTGCTACTTCCTTGTAGTAGTTTTTAGACTTTGTCTGTGTTTTGGTTGCTCTATCTTTTTTCCTTGTACTAGGGTTTTGGGGCTCCTTCAAAACCTGCTTTTACCATAATCTAAAACATTCTTCCAAGATTTCATATTTTTATTACATGGTTTCAAATTTAATTTATGATCTCCTTACATAAAAAGACATGTTTTTAATTTTTTTTCTCCCAAGACTTCATTGATCTAATTTTTTATTTCCACACATAAATAATATTTTCATCTTTATCCTTAGCATCCTACATAATTTCATGATCCCATCCTATGACATACAAGAAGGATAGTTCCATTATACCTATATGGTGTAATGATATATTAAGTGGGACACATACATAACATAATTATATTCCTTCTACTTTAGATGAAATGGATACAATGAATGTTTCATCTTCTTTTGATGATGTAATTATTCATGAATATATGCAAACAAATGATTATGTTGATATACCTTTATTGGATCAAGATAATCAAAATGAATATAATGATTAAGATAATTATGAGCAAAGATATATAATTTATCTCAATGAACTTAATGGGGTATATCTTTACCAAGTTAAATCCTTATCCAATTTCCTTCAAGGATTTTATCAATGTTCTAAAAACATGGGCATTGTTGTCTAATTGATTCTAAAATCTAAGGCCACACACTAGGATAATATTTCCATATCTAAATTACCTAAAAAATATCCATTTATCATTATAATCCAATCCTTTTGAGCTAGTACTTCCACATTAGTTATTAAAATGACTATTATTCACACTATCCCTATGCCTAAACCTCAAGTGACCTATGTGACATCTACCAAATGTTTTTGGGAAACACAAGGACTCCAACATATTTTGATACCTATTCCTATTTAGGAAACCTTTACTCCTCCCATGATGAATATACATGTTCCATTACCAACCTCACCTACTACACATTCCCTTGATTAGATTGTTATAACTTTGCATGCCTGGATGTTACAACTAGAGCAAGGTATATTGAGAGCTAGTCATTACAAGGATTCAAATGATTTTATACATAACCCATTATCCCCTGAGATAGAAAATTATCCTTTACCAATAGTATTTTTACCTCCTAAGATTCCATTATATTAAGGTAAAGGTGAACTTAAGGAATACCTTAGATAATTCTATGCAACATGCTTGAACTATGCATACAATGATAAATTATTGACCAAATTATTTCCAATAAATATTAAAGACTATGCATTGTGATGGTTTTATTATTTTCATATCAATATTTTAAGAACATCCAACCCCTTGTTGGACTAATTTATAGTTCATTTTTTCCATCAACATTAATGAGAAGTTATCCTATGCATGAATAACTAAGCTTAATTAAGGATCTAAGAATACAATAAGTGACTATGTAATTTAATATAGGACCATACTAGATAATATTACCAATGTTATGGATCACAATTATTTACAATATATATTTAGGTAATTTTTTCTAGAATTGCTCCATAAGTCAATTGTATTCAAGATATTAAAATCATTTGATGATCTATGCCATATAGTGAGGGACAAATAAGTCAAGCTAATAGATTTGAAAAAAATCAAGTATACATCAAGTCCTATAACTAATTAAATAATTAAGTTTCAAATTAAACTAGTTTATAAGGCCAATCCAAATGATAACAAGAATGATGTGAATATTAAAATTAATGAAGTGTTGTAACCTAAAATCTAGTTACAATTAAAAGCTCCACCAAATAGGTAATTTTATATATCACCATCTCCTCCTCATGTGTTTTTAAACAAGTTACTTGAGTGTAACCTTATCACACTTGTTCATCCACAAGAGCTTGATTCAAGTATGCCTAGACCGAGGAACTATGATGGAAATGCATATTGTGATTATCATGATATTTTAGGGAATTAGATAAACAAATGTTTTAAACTGAGAAATAAGATAAAAGATCTTATAGATGACAGAAAAAATTATTTGGGCACTCTTATAGATGAATATAGACTAAAACATGATGGAAATAAAAATGTATATATATATATATATATTCAGTGATAATTTTCCTAAACATGAAATAAAATAAACTAAGGACACTTCAATTATATATTATGCATATAACATGTATCCTCCACAATTTACATATGACCATATAGTATATTATACCATTGTTACATAGTGATATGCCAACTCAATGAACGATGATCACATTTGATGGAAAAAATATAGTTGATGATGATTTATAATATATATATATATATATATATATATATATATTCAGTGATAATTTTCCTAAACATGAAATAAAATAAACTAAGGACACTTCAATTATATATTATGCGTATAACATGTATCCTCAACAATTTACATATGACCATATAGTATATTATACCATTGTTACATAGTGATATGCCAACTCAATGAACGATGATCACATTTGATGGAAAAAATATAGTTGATGATGATTTATAATATCATGTAGTGTTCATACAAGCCTACATTAATCAATAACCTTTACAAAGTGTCATCATAAATAATGGTTCAAGTGAGAATGTTTACATGATGACATTTATCCACTCCTTTGGTACACAAAAAAAACATTTACAAGATACATCAAAGTAGTGAAGGGATTCTATGGATAGAAAAAAATGCATTAGGATGCATAATATTACCTCTTCGAGTAGGATCATTCATATTAACTAACCATTCCTTATTATACATAATAACATGGTATTTAACATGTTATTAGGATGTCCTTAGATACAAAGACTTCATGCAATCACGTCTATAGTAAAATAATGTCTAATTTACATACATTACAAAATGGTAGTCATAGTTCCAAGTGTATGGTATGAGTATCTTATATAGCCATTGATATCTCCTTCTCCACACTAACCACCATCATTATTATCAACTTTAACATCATTATATATATATATATATATTTTATATATATATATATATATATATATATATATATATATATATATATATATATATATATATATATTTATATATATATATATATAATGATTGTTACATGTATTTAAATTACTTAGATGTTTCATAAAAATGGAATAACATATCATAAAATTAAGATCATAATAAGTAGATCCATAATAATAATTGATAAAAGATTAGAATACTTGATAAATATGTTTGAACCACTTCGAGGGGCAGACTCCAAAATAATGCAATAATAGAAGAATTTAAAACATGATGATCAATTAATGACCATGAACTCTTATATATACTCTACTTAACCATGGGTATTCCATAGGCTGACCTTACTAATAACATAGAGAAATGTGACAAGATAATATGAAAGGTATGTAAGCCACAAGTCGGCCACACCATCCCTAGACATGTTATAGGTTAAGGGTGTAACATATCCCTCCCCTTAAAATCAACATTTCCCTCAAAATTGAATCAAATATAGATGATATTGTATGAAATATTCAACTTATGATGTTGTATATTCATGATTCAAAATAATCTACTTGATCAAATACTCCTTAATCTCTCTTATTCATAACCTTTTCATGTGTATGTGAAGGATATATTTAGGTTCTAAAATGACTCTACCTTATTCATATAATTTTGGTATCTAATTATAGTTAGAAACTATCTATCTAATTACCTTCTTTAGGCAAGATACATGAAATACAAGATGTATGTGAGTGGACTAGGGTAGTTCTAGCTTGTATGCTAGGCTGCCCCTTTTTTTAAGATCTAATAAGGGCCATAATAATAAGGAAAAAGTTTGTTATCATTTTTTTATTGATTTATATACATATACTTATATGGATGTAACCACATAAAGAGCCAATTACCTATGTGAAAACTCCTCTCACTATAATTTTGATTCTATTGATGCTTCATTCAATTATGTGCCATTTCTAAATTCCCTCTCAAATTAGCTAGTACCTCTTGTTGATGTTGAATATATTATTCAATAGATTGAACCTTGGGTTTAAACTTCAAGGATGAAGTGAGAAATGGATGATGATAACCGTAAATTAACACAAATTGAGAACTATTGTAAGAGGTAGATGCAAAATAATGGAGATAACATTCTAATAATTTGTTTACCACATATTTTCACCCATCATATTGAGAATAATATGATAAGTTATGAGCCAACTAAGTAACCAAATATGTGAATAAACCAATCCAAAAATAATTGGTAAACATGGGATCATGATAACTTACAATGATCTTGAAAGTACCATGTAACTTTTAAACTATATTTAGAAAAACAACAATTATTGTACTAACTAAAAATGGTTGTGAGGAAGAACAAAAATGATCATGTTTTGTGAGCTTTCCTATAATTACCAAGATGAAACTTTTGAATTTAGGCTTCAGAAACCCTATAATGAAATACATGGAAACCTCTTCCTACCTTTGGCTAGAGATGGGTAAAGTATGTATAATATATAGTATCTTTATTATTTCACCATTGTTATTTTTACACAACATGTATTCTATTAATGGTTTTTTGTATATCCCCATTTAATTCTTCCCAAATAAAATGATACTTGATTATATAATAGGTTTTTAAATAAATGAGTGCCTCCTTATTGGATATGAATGAAGTTCCTAAAGGATATTATGTTTGAGGACAAAATTATTACCTAGGTGTAATCTATATTTATATGATGATGTGTTTCCTTTCTAATAATTTTTTTTAAACACTAGAACCCTATCAAATAATCATAATTAAAACCTATGTATCTCAATTATTCTCCCATTAAAAATTTTCCTCTTCTAACCAATCTACCTATCAAATGGTCATTATGCATAAAAATGCCTCAATTTATTCATCCCTCATAGATAGAGTATCTATTAACACATTCTATTTTACTTTATTAAAGACTAATTCAAAGCCATATCCTAACATTTTAGTCACCCATTTTTTTATTTTGATGACAATAAATGTTATAAAAAATATTTTATACTATCATGATCAAATTTTACCTTAAAGTGTCTACCCATTAGATAAGGTATCAATCGATTGATTGCATGAATAATATCCATCATATCTTTCTCATAGATTAGTTTGAGCCTATTTTTATTGAGTTCAAAACTCTCATAAGAAATGGGTCTTCCTTCTTGCATGAGTACTATCTTCATGTCATATCATGATGCATCACATTCAATAACAAAAGTTCTATAAAAATCATAGGTTGCCAAAATGAAATGATGCACACATCATCTTTCATCTTCCCAAATGACTTGGTAGTTGTTTCATTTTGATGGAAGGAGTATTTATTCAAAAATGATATGAGTGGGGTTGCTATGTTACCATATTTTTTATAAATTAGTGATAATAATCTATTAACCCCAAAAGTATGTGGAGGTTATTGAGGGTTTTTATCACTTTCCACTCTACCATATATTTTCTATTCTTAGGGTAAAATTTAAATCCTTAATGTAAAAATATAACCCAAGTACTCCACCTCTTGGATTCCAAAAGAAAATTTGGAATGTTCGACATAAAGTTGATGTTGTTCTATATTTAATAGTACATGGTTCACATTCTTCAAATGTTCTTCCCAAGTTTTTTTAATATAATGATGTCATCAATAACTCCAAAAACTTCCTAAAAAGGGCATAAAAATAATATTCATCAAACTCTAAAATGTTGATGGTGTATTTTTTAGACCAAACTTCATGACCATAAATTTAGAATGGCCTTATTGAATTATAAAAGTAATTTTAGGGATATCCTTAACTAATCTGAATATGATGATACCCAAAACAAATATCAAGTTTGGTGATATAAATGTTAGGTTGTGGAGCTAAAAGCTTCAACCCTTTGCAAACTGAGGAACAGATGGTTGCTGAGTTCTACAAGAACCGGCGTCGGCAGCAGGACCGACGACGGCAGGGACCAGTGAAGAATGCCACCGACGACGGCAGGAAGTCGGCCGACGTCGGCAAAACCAGACAAGCAGGGACCGACGTCGGTCGCCTGTGTGTTCCAGAACTGCCCGTTTCACAGACAGTTAGTTAAGTGAACGAAGAGTTTGCATGTTGAGACCAGTTAGAGTCTTGTGCTGCGAGGACTATTGTCTAAATTAAGAGTCTAAGTTATTGTTTGAGTTAGGGATCTATTTATAGACCCATTGGCATGTATTGTATAAGCATGAGATAGAAAGGAAGAGTTCCTTCTAGTTATAAGATCTATGAGTTGCAGGTTGTTGCAAGCTCATTGAGGATCTACATGTAAGTTTGGTCTTTGAATTGCAGGTTGCAGGTTCATGAGAGATCAGCTTGAAGTGCTATAGAGTGCTTGATGTACCGGCAGGGTTATTACTGACTGGTTGGTGAGGTGAACACCAATTCTGTGTGTGAGTTGGTTGTTGGGACCATTTTTTGTGTAGGAGAGTGTGTGTGAGAAGAATTACTGAACACTTGAGGTGTGGCGAATCTCTGTAAGGTGAAAGAGTGTGGCGGCTCTTTGATTGTATTCTTTTCTGTTAGTGTTAATACAAGATAGTGTATTGTCTCTCATATTCTGTGCTATTGGTGAATTCTAGTTACTTGTGTTTCTGGTTATTTCCGCATATTCAATTGCTTATATTTGGTAATCATACTGTGCTCTTTCTGAGGAGCAAGATCCCAACTAGGAGGTGGAATCAGAGCATGTTTGTTGTTCTAGATCTCCCCTGTCAACTGGTATTAGAGCCTGGGTGTAGGTTCTTAAGCCTGATACCATCAACTGGTATCAGAGCCTTGGTTGTAGGTTCTATCAGAGCTTTAGGTTGGGATACTAACAGATTGGTGTAGATCTGGGTAGTGTGTTTTGATTACAGGTTACTCACAGGGTTTCTGTTTGAGTGGGAGTTGAGCAATGACAGAAAGTAGTCAACTACGAATGGAAAAGTTCAATGGCAAGAACTACCAATTATGGAGGATGCAAATTGAGGACTATCTGTATCAGAAAGATTTGTACTTACCGTTGGGTGGGGTTGCTAGCAAACCCTCGGATATGAAAGATGAAGAATGGGAGGTTCTTGATCGGAAGGCTCTGGGATCTATTAGATTGAGTCTTGCATCATCTGTGATTTCCAGCTTATCACAGTGTAAGACAACGGTGGAGTTGATGGAATCTTTGGCAAATTTATATGAAAAACCCTCAGCTTCGAATAAGGTATTTCTTATGAAGCGTTTATTTAATTTGCAAATGTTGGAAGGTGGATCTGTTCATAGCCATCTTAGTGATTTCCATGGTTTGGTAAACCAGTTAAGTTCAGTCAATATTGTATTTGATGATGAAATAAGAGCTCTCTTAATCTTGTGTTCATTACCTGAAAGTTGGGAAGGTTTGGTAATGGCAGTTTCTAATACTGTGTCTCCTTCAAAAGTCTTAAAAGTGGATGATATTGTGAGTGTAATCTTGAACGAAGAGATACGCATGAAAAGCACAGGGGAATCATCTGGAGATGCTTTGAGTGTTGAAGGAAGAGGAAGGCCAAGAGAGAAGATAGAGCGTGGGAGATCAAGGTCGAAGACGGGCAAGAGATCCAAGTCCAGGTATGGCAGAATAACCTGCTGGAAATGTGGAAAGCAAGGGCACTTAAAGAGAGATTGTAGATCAGGTACAGATCAGCATGAAGAACATGAAGAAGAAGTAGATGTTGCAGGTTACATTGCACAGGATGCTCTGGTATGTTCTTTGGATAAAGTAGAATCTTGGGTATTAGATTCTGGTGCCTCTTTTCATGCATCCCCACATAGGGAATTTTTTCATGAGTATGTCCAGGGAGATTTTGGAGAAATTTGTGTAGGGGATGGTAAGCCTTGTCAGATTGTTGGCAAAGGCAAAGTGAAGCTGAAACTGCAGACAGGTAACACATGGGTGTTAAAGGAGGTCATGCACGTCCCAGTTCTGAAGTGGAATCTGATTTCTATTAGAAGCTTGGGTGAAGAGGGTTGCACAGTAACTCTCACAGCGGACTCTTGGAAGGTTACCAAGGGTACACTTGTTGTAGCTAGAGGTAAGAAAGTAGGTACGCTTTATCTATCTACTTGTTTTACTGATTCTCTTTCTGGGTTATCTACATCAACTGTAGATTTGGAGATGTGGCTTGATAGGCTTGGTCACATAGATATGAAGGAGATGCTGGTTCTTGAGTCAAAGGATATGCTTTCGGATTTGGAAGGCATGGATCGTGGTTTCTGTATGCAGAAGAAGAAGGTAAGGTTTCTTGAGGAATCCGATGTTAGTGACAAGAACAGGAAAGCCTTGGTTTTCAAGGAGAAAGTGACGGACAGAGTTCAGCACAAGATGCAGATGAATTCTGAGCAGAGCAAAGGTGATTTGGACAAGGGTTTGATCCAAAAGGAGCTCGCGGGAAAAAGTCAGGTCTCACAAGAAAAACACAGAGACCGACGTCGGCAGGAAAAATGGCGTCGGTGTCCAGACAGTGACCGATGTCGGCTATGTGCAGCCCGACGTCGGTGACTCGGGGCAGACAGAGACCGGCGTCGGCCAGGGGAAAACGACGTCGGCAGAGAGGCAGTCGCAGGGAACCGACATCGGTCGGCTGTAGACTGAGATGTGACCGGCATCGGTTACTGAGACGAATTTTGGGTGGATAGCAAGCTATTATGGAGTCTCAAGCACCCATGTGGAGGACTGAAGGTGTAAGTAAGTTCTTAAATTCGTCATTTCCCTTCTTTACACTACTTGTTGCTCACTTATGGCATAGGACCAGGGAGTTATTGAAGAAGCAGAATAGGTAGATCCAGGAAACAGTGGGAGCTAGGCATGGATGAGGATGTGATTCCTTGGAGGAGAACCAAACAGGTGTTTTGGGTAGTGTTACCAGCTGGAAGTAAGCACTGAGAGACGAATGGATGTTAAGGATAAAGAAGAGCGGAAATAGATACGTGAGATGGAAGATCAGGTTACTTGATCTTGTATTAGCTGCAGAGCAATGGAGGTTTGTTCATTGTGTTTCTCTTTACCAGGTTGGATAGTATTAGCTACACTATCCTATTTCTGTATGATGTGCTTGTTGCAGGGTTACATATACAGGTATTGCTGAACTAAAGGTAAAGCTAGTTCAGGTGTTTGTCATGGAGAATCTAGGAGCAGCAAGATTCTTTGGCAAGAGTGTGTTCTAGAGACATGGTAGGTCATATGTTGACTTTGTTTCAGGATGATTGTGTGAAACCGGTTTGCACACCGATGGTTAGACAGTTCATAGAACAGGAGTCTTGATTCACATAATGAGGTTGAGTGCATGGTATGTACTAAACCTGAGTGTTCCCAAGCAGTGGGAGTTATCACAAGTTTGGAGTCAATCCGGGAAAGTAATACTGAAGGGCAGTTCAGTGGGACCAGCAGCAGGTGCACATGCTATGCAGGGTCAAGTTCTTTTTCTACATGGTTGTAGATGCGGATGTGGCAGGTAATTTGGATGACAGGTTTTGCACCACGGATTTTGTGGTGGTTGGTCTTCAAGGATGATTTTGAAGATGGATACATAGCCAAGGTAACAAACTAGACGGTGTACAGGTACATGTACAGGTTGCAGCTGTTTATCTCCAAGTGGGAGATTGTTAGGTTGTGGAGCTAAAAGCTTCAACCCTTTGCAAACTGAGGAACAGATGGTTGCTGAGTTCTACAGGAACCGGCGTCGGCAGCAGGACCGACGACGGCAGGGACCAGTGAAGAATGCCACCGACGACGGCAGGAAGTCGGCCGACGTCGGCAGAACCAGACAAGCAGGGACCGACGTCGGTCGCCTGTGTGTTCCAGAACTGCCCGTTTCACGGACAGTTAGTTAAGTGAACAAAGAGTTTGCATGTTGAGACCAGTTAGAGTCTTGTGCTGCGAGGACTATTGTCTAAATTAAGAGTCTAAGTTATTGTTTGAGTTAGGGATCTATTTATAGACCCATTGGCATGTATTGTATAAGCATGAGATAGAAAGGAAGAGTTCCTTCTAGTTGTAAGATCTATGAGTTGCAGGTTGTTGCAAGCTCATTGAGGATCTACATGTAAGTTTGGTCTTTGAATTGCAGGTTGCAGGTTCATGAGAGATCAGCTTGAAGTGCTATAGAGTGCTTGATGTACCGGCAGGGTTATTACTGACTGGTTGGTGAGGTGAACACCAATTCTGTGTGTGAGTTGGTTGTTGGGACCGTTTTTTGTGTAGGAGAGTGTGTGTGAGAAGAATTACTGAACACTTGAGGTGTGGCGAATCTCTGTAAGGTGAAAGAGTGTGGCGGCTCTTTGATTGTATTCTTTTCTGTTAGTGTTAATACAAGATAGTGTATTGTCTCTCATATTCTGTGCTATTGGTGAATTCTAGTTACTTGTGTTTCTGGTTATTTCCGCATATTCAATTGCTTATATTTGGTAATCATACTGTGCTCTTTTTGAGGAGCAAGATCCCAACTAGGAGGTGGAATCAGAGCATGTTTGTTGTTCTAGATCGCCCCTGTCAATAAATAGTACCATGTAATTCATATAAAATATCATCAATTAATAGAGTAAGGAACTTATATTTTATGGTGTACTTTTTAAAGTATTTTTAGTTTATGAAAATCCTCCAAGTGTCATTCTTCTTACATATCATGACCACTAAATACAAGTATTCACTTTGGTTATGTATGATAATACCTATCCCCAACATATCATATACGATATTTTAAGTCACTCTTATAATAATATGGATACTTGTATGGTCTGATGTTTTGTGGTGTACTACCTATAACTAGTATTATGGTATGACCATGTTCTCTTCTTTGTGCTAGCCCTTTTGGTATGATAGCTAAAATAACTAGGTGGTCATCAAGAATCATCTATAAATCAAGATGTGTAGATACATTTACTAGTTGAACTTATATGGAAATCAATCATGATAAAAATCCTTCAATCCTCTTTTAATAATCTTCATCATCATATTGAACTAACCAATTAATTATATTGTGCATGTAATCCACATAGTTAAAATGTCCTACCTTTAGAATGAAAGTTCATGAATAATTATGAGAAATTAATCTTTATTGTGCGAAAACTTGTGAGCCATTGTGCTTAAAAAACAATGTTAGCCCCACCCATGGGAATAGTAAACATAAGAGAATATAAAATTTAGTATCCCATATCAAGATTAATATTATGGAATTATATAGAATAGTTGACTGTTCCACCATTTTTAATCATGACCTAAAATTCTAGACCAAGGTAAATGAAATAGTTCAAATGAGTAGCCAGCTTAATTTTGATGAAGTTGTGTATACTTCCTAAGTCAATCAACATTTTCACCTTATATTTCTTGAGGAAACCCACCACCTTAAGAGTTTGAGTAATAAAACTTGAAAGTGTATGATGTGAGATAGTAGTGCGAAAATATTTAGATTCATCCTCTAAATCTTCCATACCCTCACATAGTGCTTAATCATCTCCTTCATCTTCATTGGTACATTAAATGTATATATTTTTTAATACATGCATGTCCCTTTATCCACTTGTTATCAATCCAAAACTCAACCCTTTTAAAATACTATATTCACACTTAGTAAGGGGTCAACCTTACAGGTAAGGAAATGATTTTGCTATGGAATTACATTCATAGACATTAGCAAAATCTCTTCATTTACAAGATATTTTTCCTTTGCCTTGCATGAAAGTGGTATCGATTTAGATATTGAAATTGGATTAAACATGTAAACATTAATTTAGATGTCATCCTTAAGCCCACCCAATAATTTAAGCTAGTCATGTTTTACTCATTGATTCCATCCATATATAAGGACAAATTTTATAACTATTGAAAAATAATCCTTAATAGACCATATGTGTCATAGCTTTAATAATTGACTGAATTAGTGTTCTGAGATGCTGTTGTGATAGTGAATATATACCTCCTCAGTAAATATCAACCATGTAGCATGAAGTACCTTATTTTTTATTTTGAGTGCATAACCACCTATACTGAATGAACTATGTAGGTTCTAGATATAGATATGCCATGGCCACCTTTTTCACACATGGGGTCTAATGTAAATAATTTTTTTTCTATTTGATTTATCTAAGTGAGTGGATACTCTCTATAAAAATTGTGAACTTTTAATTTTGGCATTGTGTTATTCAATTTGGTATTGGAGTTGTGATTGTTTTTATTGGGAGAATCCAAATGGAGTGGTGGAGGATTATTTTGTGGAAGTTGAGTTGTAAAAGTGGTTAATAGCCTAGTGATAGTCTCTAACTAATTTTTCATAAAATTTATGTCCCCTTTGACTTGGTGATGTCCTATTTTACTAAATCATGATCATACTTATTCAACATGTTTTTTATATCTAATTAAATTTGGTGAACCACATAAAAAACCAAAGGCTATAAAGTTATAAATTACATGTCATCCTTGTGAGGAGTTTTTGAAGTGTCTTTCCCTTTCCTATAGTCATAAGTGTTAGGACTAGCCATGCAAAAACTCTAGGATGGTAGGTTTTTGACCCAAAAAAAGTGTACTGGTAAATTATACTACTATGATCAACTCATTGAGACAAATACAATGATTTTTAGTTTATACAAGGGTGTGAAAAAAATTATAGACTTTTTTTTTCAAAAAAAGACTCCAAATAATATTGTGGTGATGAAAAAATTAAATTATCCTCAGATTACATGTTATGTTTTTTAATCCTTCATCTCTTAGTATAACCACAAAACTAGACTTGAAAAACAATACCATATAAACTTTCCAAAATCAATACTCTGATACCACTTGTAATGAAATTACATATAATTTTCATAATAATGGAACAAAATATAACATAATTAAGATTATATTATGTATATGCCAAAAAAAATTGATGAAAGAACAAAATACTTTATAAATATGTTTGAGCCACTTTGAGGGGGAGCCTCCAAAAGAAATAAATAAGAGTAAAATTCAAAATATGATGATTAAACACTAACCACTACCTCTATATATACTCTAATAATCCATGGTTATTACATAGGCTTACCTTACTAAGAACATATGGAAATTTTATAAGATAATATGAAAGGTATTTATGACACAATTCAACCATAAATATCCTTAAACAATTTATAGGTTAAGGGCATATCATTACACCTATTTAGGTTCATTATATAGAAATAAGTGCTACACATATCCATGACTATCATATAAAGTTGGTTGTCACATATATATATGTTATATCTATGAATGTAGTTTAGAGGAACATAATTAGGCCTAATATACAGCTAAATATTCAACATTGATCACATTAGAGAGTTAATCAAATTCCATATAGGTAACCATATCCTATAGGGCATACTCAATTTACAACACATATAGTTTAATGTGTTCCACAAATAACATAGGTATCAATACATCCTCCTCATACACAAGTAATACCAAAATGTCTCAACCATCTAGAGTTATTCATCATACATTGAGTTTTGTAAACAATGATCATAACAAATATAGTACACTATTAGATTTAGATACACTCATAATTGGTACCTCCCATCCAAAAAAGAGGTCCCCTCCACCATTTGATAAAATTACCTCCCATGATTATTTCATTAATTAAATCATTGGTTAGATTTTATAAACTTAAAATATTCTAAAAATACAAAAATTAAATTAAATCAAATAATTATAAAATATAAAAACATTGAAATCAAAAATGAATACATGATCATGACATGATTACTAGAGTACACTATTTATATATGTTATTTATTACATGTTTGGTAAATTTCATATTATTTTCATACACACATTTATTTTATGGTAAATTAATTTTATGCATGAAATACATGTTACATATAAAAATACATATGTTGGACTTTCCTCTACCCAGTGTCCATGCTGATATTGAGGACATTTTATTGTATTAGTTTCACTATTGTAGGTTAATTATTTCTATGAACTTTTTACCATGTTGAGCTATATATATTTATTACACAGGAATTTATTGTTACTAATAAACTACACAATAATACATGAATATGTTATTATACTATGATGTGACATAAATACACATGATTGGTGAATACTAGTTCTTTGTTCTATGCTCAATTTGTTAGAACCCTACTAGGATACTCAAAAGATACATTTTTTTTAAAATTCCATTTAGATTAATTATAAAATCATCCATAATCATGTTTATAATTTTTTTTTGACTAATAAATGTATTATAAGTAATAAATTCAAAATTGTATCAACCCACTAGTTAATAATATGATCTATTTAGTTTTCAAACAACCTCTAAAAGATTTTAAGATGAATATTTATCATAAAGTTAATAGTTAAAAGAGCCAAATATCTGATATAATCAACAAACACAACCATAAATAAGCTTATAACCATTGTTGTTACAATATTTAGAGTTATTTACAAATTTCACAGCCACTACTATGGTGAATAGTCCTCAATAATAATCTACTACAAATTACATTTAAGTACAAAGTTAAATATACAATGTTAAAATGATCCTCATAAACATCTCAATGATCCATACAAATATCCGTGAATATGATTTTGAGATGGTTGAGTAACTAAAGAGAGTGAGAGCATCTTCTAAGTACTTTACCTCTAACCATAGACCGTTGGTCTCCCGCACACCTCCCCACTAGGATTGGCCCTTCCATTCACATAGGGATAGATAAGAATATTGAAAAGATCAATAAATCAACTAAAACCTATGTATTACAATCACTAATAGATGTAATATCCACATAAACCATGTAAAAGAATTCTCTATCTACTATGACATCAATATAAACAAGTAAACTAGAAAGTATTGTGGAAAGGAAATGTCTCAGCTATAACATTATTTTGGCCAAATGTTTTCATTGTAGAAATAAAATTTCGCATGGATCCAAGTCAATTCAACTCACAAAAACTCTCCTCCAATGAATCAAAATATATCAAATGATATTAGTGGGTAGATATATGAGTTGAAAGCCAACACCCTCATATATTTATTTTATGTTATCATATGCCTAGTAATTTTCACATATAAATTTTAGGAATAATAAATATAGATTGTAGCATAAACCAATCTAAACTATAATGTAAGGTACAAACAATCATTACTCAATAATCTACTTGTTTCTATCAAATTCAATAATGTTAAGTATAAGTTCTTTAAATTAACTATATTCAAACCAAACATAAATATAACTCTATAATAGGAATCCAAGATTTAATATATTATATCAATTTTACAACATATATTACTTTTTAAAACATATATCATATAAGATCTAATAATATCCAATAAAGTTTAAAACATAAGCCAAAAGAGTTTCTAGAAAGCTCATAAAGCACATATAATGTATCTTAAGCTTATTTTACACTTCATTGACAACTTTGTCCTTCTTAGACTTATTCATTTGTTTTCACATTACATGAAAATGTCATATTTTAATTGATATAAAATTACAACCTATAAATGTTTCATAAACAAGATTTTCCCCATTGGTTATATAAAATAAAAACCCATTACAAATAATACAACATCTGGGAATGTGTATTCAATATAAATAAATTAGCTCTTCAAAAATTTAAATGTTAAATATCTTATTATGTATTCATACAACTAATGGAAAATCATCCTCATCAATAAGTACAGTCGCATATAATTTATACTCAAAATTTCCCATTATAACATATGGCTATACAAAATTCATCCAAAAGGAGACGCGCACGCACGCACGCACGCACGCACACACACACACACACACACACACACACACACACACACACACACACACACACACACACACACACACACACACACACACACACACACACACACACACACACACAACTAGATATCATTGTGTTTTATTAACCCATGCATTTCATTCATAGCTAAATGTATCAATATTTATATTTATAAATAAATATGTATACATATAATCATATTCATTTATGCATACCAATAGAATAAATTTCTAAAAAAACTAGTATTATCACTTATATACTCAGATTTTTATCATCAAATTGTTAACATACAAATCTACCAAAATTCTCATATGTATATAAATATACATACATATATTCATGAATGAATACATTCATTCATATATACATACATGCATACATGTGTCTATAGTTTATTAATATCTTTCTATATTGAATTTTAAATACCCCAAGTTGAGTCCCTATAATTAAAGAAAATAATTTTAGGTTTTTATCCTTGACATACATACATATATATAATAAAATATTCATTATAATAATTCATAATTTATTTTTCATGTTTTAGAACAAAAGATTTTTTTCTTACCCTTATAAAACATGCAAATCAACACAAGTACCTAGGAAATCTCAAATGAAACAATTTAGAGCTACTTAATACAACTCTGCTATTTCATGCTTAGCCTATGTGAATTTTTTATCTATAAGGTGTATGATTTAATTAGAACATATGCATGCCCAAACTTTATGTAATCTAAGTTTTTAATCTATAATGGAGCTTGCCCAACATTGACAGTTTATAAAAATGAAAACAAGAGAGATAATTTTTCCCCTTAATGATTTCAAGAAGGTTTTACTCTAATAATACTTGCACAACTATTATAAAGATATGTTTCAGTCTTGTCTATCTATAAATACTTAGTCTTCCTTTAAAAATGACTCAACCTCATCTCTATAGGCCTATGGATGGAACCAAGTTCCATCCTAAGGTCTATAGACCTGAATCCCTAGGTTATTGTGAATAAATTTTACCATTAAAATTATGATTCATTCACACAAGGGTTTAACATCATGGTTATACGCCTATGGATGGAACCAAGTCCCATCCCCATGTATATAAAATTGAACTCCTAGTTTTATTAATAAAAATCTACCTTTTCACACATTCAGACAAAATACATTATAAAACCCACATCAAAGATCCATGTTTTCTTGCTAAACTAAGTTTGTGATCAATAACCAATAATTTCAAACTCAAGTTCAAATAAACTAGTTATGTAATAGATGTCATCTAAAATGTGTGCAATGTTATATTTTTCCTTTTTGGCTAAGATTTATTCTCCTCTCTATTGTGTACCTCTTCTCATCTCTTTCCTTATTCTTATTCCTTTTCTAAACTCCAACCATGTTTTGCATGACCATTTTCCTCCCATTATAAACTACAAGTGATTCATTTTGAACTTGAATTTTTATTCCAAGTGATCTACATGCTACATCTATTAAATTGAAATCCATTCCCTAAGTTTTATCATGGCCACCATTTCATCCTCTTCTTCATAACCGAATGGCCAACTCAAAAATAACTAAACCTAATTTCTCCCTCTTCAAACTTTGTGGTATTTTGTAAAAAACATTAACCAAATAAAATACAAAGTACATTTTAATTAAATTTTATTAGGTTATTTTACCCTAATTCATCTCCCCACTACTTCATAAAAATTGAAATGAGTAAACAATCAAACAAGATCAATAAACACATAATACTTATATAATCTAGAATGCATCCAAGTTTAACACAACTATTCAATTCATAGACTTCACATACTATGATAATAAAGATAAGTGATGAAGTGAGACAATACAAAAATGACTTATTCATTGCAAGGACAAACATTAAAAACAAAATTAAACATTTTAGTAGAATATTGATCAACATTTATTTCAGCTAATAAAACAACAGTGTGGTGTGTGTATACAGTTTTAGTTGTATTCTCTCAATCTCAAATGATAATATTTGCACCCTCCTCTTTGATGATAATCTCCATCTATACCACTTGTGAGGGTGGTATAGTCCTACAACCATCTCAGTCAAAGAAAATGTAGTTAGTTCAATATTATATCAAGCAATCAAATACTCAATATATAAAATTATCAATAAACTACTATGCAAATTATTCTAAAAATTAAATCATAATCAAACATGATCATAGTGCATTCATAACATATGAAAATTTCCTCCAATATAACTTATCATGAAAACAAACAATATGAATTCCAATAATATAACATAAATATCTAAATATAATATAAAAATAAGAAATATAAATCATTAATTTTGTATCCCTTACTAATACTTAAGTAGCTTTTGTAGAGTGGGATAAGAAATCACATCCTTCCCCCATTAAATAGGTCATTGCCTTGATAAATTTTATTTCAAAAAATAATTCAGGAAATAAATTATCCAACTAAAAAATTATTTAGATGACGAAACAAGCTCAAGGATTCTTAATAATATTCCTATGTAGCACTATCCTCAAAATATTGGTACCACTAGACCTCACACTATGACATTTTCCTATTATAAAAGATAAGACTAAGAGTATCACTATGACCTCCCATGCATTCTAAACTTGTAATGCATTATAGTCCAAAACATGGGAAGGATCAACTACATACTTCTTAAGATAAGATACATGAAAAAAATTATGCATTTGAGCTAAATATGGTGGCAAAACAAGTCTATTTACTACAATATTAATCACTTCTATAACCTCTAAGGGTCCAGATATTTCAGTGATAATATTGATGCTTTCCCAAACTTAATAACACTCTTTTAAGGTTTGACTCATAGAAAAGCTTTATCTCAAACTGATAATTACCTTGATATTCTCTTTAAATTAACCTAACTTTTCTTCCTGTCATTGGCTTTAACCAATCTTTGTCTTATTAACTTTACTCATTCTTCCACTTTGACTAGCTTATTAGGTCTAAAAACCACTCTATCTTCTAATTTATCCTAGATGATTAGTGTTCTACTCCTCCTACCATATAATGCCTCAAAAGTATCCATTTTCAATGCTTATTATAATGAGTTTTTTTATAATAAAACTAAACCCATGGTAGGTATCTTTCCCATTTGTATTTCTAGTCCATGTAATACATCCTCAAAATATCCTCTAAAACCTAATTTACTATTTATTTTCTCATTTTTATATGGATGGTAATTTCTACTAATGTCCAGATGTGTATCTAATGTTGAATTGAGAGTTTTCCATAACCTTGAGGTCACCCTAAGCTCTCTATCTAAAATGATCTTTTATTTAAACCAATGCAATCTATATACCTCTTCTACAAAAATTTTGGTGAGAATTGGTGAATCATATGATAAACTATTTAGAATGGCATGAGATACTTTGGTATGTTTATCAATAACTACCAAATTCATGTCATGATGATTTATGAAAATATGAAACCCTTGGACAAATTCCATGATAATAACTTGCTGTTTAAATTCTAGTGTGGAATGTAGATACACCAACCCAACATGATGTACATGTTCAACCTTATATCACTAACATTTTAAGTATCTAGACACAACATTTGCTACATCCTTTTTAATTCCATTATAGAAATACAAAGGTATTAACTCTGGTAATAGCTTAGTCACTCTAGGATGTCATGAATATGGAGCATTGTGTAAGTAATTTAATATAATATTCCTCAAATTTTACCTATCAAGTATATATATTTTACCATTATATCATTCTCAAATTAAAATATATGGTATATATGATCTTAATAATTCTCAACTAATTCCTTATTTACCTATTTTTATAACTCATCTTTGAGTGATAATTGTTCTACCTTATCTATAAAAGTGCTCCTTATGGTGACTAATGTTGCATATAACTTCTATAACTAAGGGCATTTGTAACTCTGTTTTCTTTTCCCTTAATGTAGCTAATGTCAGAATCATAGGCTAACAAAAATTTAACCATCACCTTTGATGATTATTAAGGTTAGGTTGGGTCAATATATATTTGAGTCCTAGATTATTGGTTTTAATATCAAAATGATTTCCCAACAAATAATTCCCCTAAACCTATAAAGAATGAACTATGGTAGTTAGGTCTAGGTCATGTGAAGCATAGTTTTCTTCATAAGGCTTCAATTTCATGGATTTATAGGCTAAAACTAAACCATCATGGATAATAAATCCCCCTAAATCATCTCATGATGCATATATTATAACTAAAAAATTACCATTTGGATCTAAGATCCTTAACACTAGTGTTGAAGTAAGCATCATTTCCATAACATGAATGGATTATTCACACTTATTAAACCAAAAAAAATGTTGTTATTTATGATGAATAAAGATGATCAAAATTATCTATCTTATATAAATTTTTTGCAAACTTCCTATAGTACCCTATAGTACCCATGAAACTATGCACCTTATGCACATTTTTAGGTGATGGACACTCTATAATGTCTCTAATATTGGCTAGATCCACAAAAAATCACTCTATAGAGATAATATGTCCCAAGTGTTATATTATTATTTTAAATAAGTCCCACTTAGATAGTTTACCATAGATTTTATACCTCCATAGCCACTATAAGATCAAACATAGATGCTCAGCATGCTCTTATTCACTTTTGGAATAGATTAGAATATCATTGAGAAAGACTAAAATAAATTGATCAAGGTAATATTTGAACACAATATACATGAGGTTTATGAATGTGGAAGGTGAATTCATTAGTATAAAATGAAGTACTATGAACTCATAATGCCCATAATGAGTCTTGAAAGATATTTTTGGAATATATTCCTCTCTAATTCTCAATTGATGGTACCCAACATGAAGATCAATCTTTGAAAATATTATTGCACCATGCATTTGATAAAAAATAATCTCAATAAAGGTAAAAGACACATATTATTTATTATTTCCTTATTTTCAATTTGATATTTAATGAATAAAAAAAGGGTTCCATCTTTCTTTTTGAAAAATACTATAGGTACACCCCATGTTGAAACACTTATTTGAATCAACCCTTTATCCAACATCTCCTAAAGTTGGGCTTTTAAATTTATTAATTTGATTATTATCATTATTTAGGGAGCCTTAGATTGTGGTTTTGACCCTTAAATGATAAAAATTGTGAATTCAAATTCCCTCTTTGGAATATTAAAATTCTTGTAGAAAATGATAGTCTTCTATTTAGGGTTCCTTGATTTCACCAATTGCATCCATATTGACTAGGAATGCATGACATCCATTTTGTTGAGCCTTTTTCAACTAAATGGTTTAAATATGACTTTGTTTCATCTCTCTCTTATCTCTTTAAATTTGGATTTGATTTCCCAAATCATCTAAACACTCAACCTTCTTAAGAAAATAATCAATGTTGGGTTTGTGTTTAGCAAGCCAATTCACTCCTAGAATCACATCATATGATCTTAGTGGTGTTGCATAAATATCAACTACCATAGTTAATTATGGTAAATTTATTTTATCTTCAATATGACATCTATCAGCCTTGACCTTGGATTCATTCCCATAATAAACTAACTAATCATTTTCCATCAAAACAACTTTTCTAGATAATTTACTTAACATTCTGGGAGAGATAAAACATTTAGTGGTTCATGTATCTATGAAAACAAAAATAGGATGCCCAAAAAATTTACATGATAAATAAATGGGAAAGATTTGAAATTCCACTTGTTTATTGTCAACTATTGTGTGAATATGATAATGAAAGTTTTCTTGCTACGATGTAGAGGTGGATGAATTCTTATTTCTACCATCTATCTTTTGCTGAGGATAATCCTTAGCATAATGATCTCCTCCACATATAAAGCATCTTCTAGGTGGTCCCTTCATCTCAAATTGATTAACTCCCTTGAATCCTTCTTTCAAACCACTTCCAAGTTTCTTTCTCCCTAAATCATTAATGAATCTTACATTCTAGCTATTAAATTGATTCTTAAAATTTCTATTATATTTCCATTTCCTTTTCTTGAAGGTTCTCTTTGATTTTCCAAACTTATTTTTGATATTTTCTCTAACCTTAGCAAGTGATTTCAATTTTTTTATTACTTAGATACCTTTTTAAAGATGTATTCCATGGTTTACAGTCCATTCATATCCATTTCACTTCCTATTTTTTATTTTAATCCCATGATGAATTCAATAATTCAAAAAAATTCATCTTTATGATACTGTAAAACATACTTCAAAAGCTTTGTAAATTTCTCCAAATATTTTTTTAATGAAAAATCCCTTGTATATTTTATAAATATGTTATTTTATGATCAAATTAT